>BOPN01007610.1:17500-22500 GCA_017312705.2 Penaeus japonicus | reverse complement strand
CATAACTTTCCAACACAATCCGTTGATTAGTGTTAACGTATTCTTGCTAAGAAACCAATATCAAACAATCAATAAGAAACGGAAGTTACCTCTGAGGTAGTGATAATTGTGGTAACAGTAATATAACTAAATGCTTCCTTGTGCGTGTGTGGATATCTCTTTAGGGTGTGTGTGGGTCTTCTTATGCGGTTGTATGTGTTGTCAGTATGTGTATGTGCGCGTCTTTGTAATTGGATATATTTGTTTCTGTGCTTGTACATGATCATCGAATATACGTGTATAAACAGATAGAGTAAATGATACATACATACATATATATGTGTATTTATATCTATCTATTTAGGTATCTATCTATCTATCTATCTATCTATCTATCTATCTATAAATATATGTATATATATATATATATATATATATATATATATATATATATATATATATATATCTTTTTTTATATACACACATATACATATATATATATATATATATATACATATGAGTGTGTGAGTGTGTGTGTGTGTATGTATGTATGTATATATATATATATATATATATATATATATATATATATATGCATATGTATATATATATATATATATATATATATATATATATATATATATATACATATATACATACATGTATATATATATATATATATATATATATATATATATATATATATATATATATATATATATATATATATATTCATAGCTCCAATATATACAACCATTGAAGTTAGTATAAATTACATTTATTCAATAACTGTCATTCTATCATTCCCTTTCTCTCTACCCCCTCTCTCTCTCATTCTCTTTTTCTCTCTCTCCCTCATACGTGCTCATACATACATTCTTGCGCAACCCATATATCTATACATAAAACATACATGTAACTCGCAATACATATATACATATAACACGCTCATACGCACATTCATACGCATATGATTATATATTATACATTATACATGTACACACACACACACACACACACACACACACACACACACACACACACACACACACACACACACACATATATATATATATATATATATATATATATATATATATATATATATATATATATATACGTGTGTGTGTGTGTGCGTGTGAGTGTGCGTGTGCGTGTGCGTGTGCGTGTGCGTGTGCGTGTGCGTGTGCGTGTGCGTGTGCGTGTGCATGTGCGTGTGCGTGTGCGTGTGCAGGAGCGTGTGGGTATGTGTGAGCGTGTGTGTGAGTGTGTGTATGTATACACAGACATTACTGACATACAGCATATATATACTACTGCATCCGCAATACATATTTACAGATCGTAAACTATAAAACACTAACAAAATTACATCCATTTTAAGATATATGATTATTTTTGTCTATATTTTTACATACTACCCATACAGACTTACACAGATTCGAAACACTGACTAACAGAAAGACTGAAAGATAGAAGCACATATGCATATTCTTTGTTTGGTTCGCACATGTAGGGACATACAGTCTCAAGTATTTATAAGTTATATTAAATCGAAGGAAAAATCAAAGAATGTTAATAACGTAAAGATTATTACAGTTACCCTACGCATCAAACTTTGGACCATTTTCTCTGTGCAATATTTATAGAAAACGTTATTTTGAATGTTTTAAGGGGGTAACTATACTTAACAAAACATTCCATTGAAATTGTGTATAATTAATATTAGTATCGATCGTTAGAATTCCGATAACGCAGACATAATTTTTGATGCAAAATCTGAATATATTGAGATGATTATGAACTTCAGGTAAATACACAAGACTGTCAAGAATATACAGTAAGGGTAAAAATGCATTCAGGCTTGTGATAATGCATACCTATTATCATTTTTATGAGAATATATATTTTGGGGACAATAACCCTTTAAATGTAATTTAAATGGCTATGGGAACTTTCAAGGATAAAATCTGAATCATATCCTCCACCAGATACCCAGCCTGATACTTCTGCCATAATGCAGATATTCTTTTATTGATGCCAATTGAATTATATCACCAATTATGATAATCTTGACCTTACAATATAGCTCCCTAATCCTAATGGTAGTAACAAAAATAAAGCGATTTGACACCATTTAGTTACGAGACACAGAGGCAAGATAATACCATTAGTACATAGAGTCAGACACCCAAATCAAATTCAGAATATAACTAACTCAATTCTCAATACCTTAGGACCAAAACATCAATCTCTCAAACAAAACATGAGACTGAATAGATATATAGCCTAATTCAGGATTCATAGATTTACTTTTAGCCCACTTTTGTTTTGTAACAGAATTTGTTTTTCTTTAGGCAGGCATATGATTTTGGACATGGGAAAATAACCAGAGAAGAGCGACACTGCCGAAATTGGTTGATTTACATCCACCTACTTAAAGGCTGTTCTCTGCTACTTGTAAAAGAAAGGGAGAAAAAATGGCATAAAAATATCATATGCAAGAAACTACCCAACCACATGAAATGGGAAAGGGTTTAGACATGAGAAATAAATCATAGAACAATCACAGAGCCAATATCAGATGACCAGAATTATTCTATTTGCAGTCTACTTTAAAGGAAAAGGAGTATAACACAATTCAATCACATATTACGAAATACATGGTGAACGTAAGGCATACATCATTTCTGTTGTACTGACCTTAGTAATGCTTCTTGTAGGTTCATCCATGTTCTTTCCTACTTGCAAAGAATATTTCTCTACACTTTATTTACTTTCTAAATGTAGCACTGAGCTTCTTATTTCCTTAGAAATCTTTGTTTTTTTTTCTAGAAAGACCACGCATTTCAAGATTTCCACGTATCATTCTGTTTACTTGTATTCACAGGTCTGACTTGCATTCCTGAATGGTGACGATCATGTATATATATATATATATATATATATATATATATATATATATATATATATATATATATATATATGTAAATATGCATATACACATATATACAAATCTGTATCTATATCTCTCTATCTATACATATATGTATATACACTTATATATTTAGAATCATATGGCTTTATCCTCTAATTCAGAACACAGTGTTAAACACAATAATCAGTTTGTAATAAATCACAATTTATGACACTTAATACACACACAAATATTAATATATACAGTATATATATATATATATATATATATATATATATATATATATATATATATATATATATATATATATATATATATATATATATATATATACACAAATATATATACAAAAATGCTTTATATGTATTTCTATATCCGATATGTATCTACCTATCTATCTATATATATGTATATATACATATATATATATATATGCATATATACACATATACATATATATTAGTTTTTGAATACTTTTTTCTAAATTAAACCAAGCCACGATAATAGTTTCAATCGATAGTTTCTTTAGCTTTAATCCTTCATTTTTCAATTTTTCACACACTTTCCTTGTCATATGAATGTCAGTCAAACCAAAATGACAACCGTGCAGGACCATTTTTACAAAACACTATAACAGGAAGATGTGGTAACTGTACACCTATTCACCTGAATTGTCTTATCATGTGATTACAGTATGGGCTGTATAGTATCGACGTGGCATTTACATTATACATACATATCTACTTTTTGTATATCTGTTTAGGTTTAAAACACACACACACACACACACACACACACACGTACACGCACACATACACATACACATACACATACCCACACTCATTAAAGTCGAAAAAAAAACGAACAGAGAAAAGGAAAAGAAGAAAAATAAGTTTACAGTACATAAATATGTCAGCAAATAAAAGATTTCCTACATGCTGCTATATATACATGTCTCTCTCTCTCTCTTTATACATACATATATATATATATATTTATATATATATATATATATATATATATATATATATATATGTGTGTGTGTGTGTATATACGCACACACACACACGCAAACACTCCTTTTTGTCTTAAGAAAAGCTTCTTGCACTAATTTCCCCGTCTATCTCTAGATATAGATTTATAACGCTTAAATATTATGCTATACAAGAGCTCCTAGAGTTACTAAAATTTATCATAATACAGTTTACGTGTCAGAGAAGGTCTGAAGATGCACATTGACCTAATTTGAATATGTGAACCGTTTCTTCAAGAAAGTTGTTAAGTATTTAGTCAAATCATTATCATCCTTGGTGAGTTCCAGATCTATATTTTGTCATATAAATCAGCTTCTATGGGCTTTATGACGGAGTCGACAGAGTGGTTACCCTTCTTAATATTGCTCTATTGGCTTACAAAGGATCTTTAAGAGTCTGGAGACCGTTTCGTATAGGATTTGTCCTCCTAACGGTACTGTAGTATTTTTCTACCATAAATGCTATCGCGAGGTCATACTCTCAAGAAATAAAACACTATATAACTTTGGGGGCAATTTTTACATGCTTTGTTATGTATATAACTGTATATGCTTGGCATATGATCATATGCCTGTTCTCATCTGTGAAAATTCTAATGTATTGTGTTCCCTAAAAGTATACCTGAATCATTCACTCTGCATTCATTCACTCTATTTGAATACATTATACATTTTGCTACATCATTTTCCTCCAGATTTCTATACCTCATAGACTATAATAAGCTTCTCTCCACTCTTCTCAACTATCTCTATTCCTAATTCCTCACTTCCAATACTGCTTAATCAAACAGGACATTCAGTTTTCTCAAAGAAATGCAACTGCTTGTCACCCTGTAAATGCCACACTTTGTATTGGCGATGCACATATCAGAGATGTATAGTAACAGCAGTAATAAGATCCCTTCCTTTCTGCCTCTTCAGAGTTATGATTTATATAGTACTTTTAAAATATGTTCTAAACACTCTATCAAATTACTCTTTTCGTATATATGACAGAATGGAATTAACTTCCATAAATTTCTACTAACAAAGTCAACCCCAAGAGTAATA
>BOPN01007610.1:0-2500 GCA_017312705.2 Penaeus japonicus | reverse complement strand
CGATGTGAATACCTTGCACTTAACATAGGCGATAGAAAGCATGTGGCATCAACACATATATGAACATACAGGATATTATGTACATTGAACTAATCAAGGGAAGATAGCCTGAGAGTGATGTACTAAATAGTACCCAACAGTCAACATTTCCTGTCTGAACGGTCGTTGATATTACCGACATCCTAGTCTGCATTACAGACGCATGCCACATACGCTCCACAATGACATTTATTCAATGATAAGGATCTATCCAACAGCTGATTTACAGCGTTTTGCCCGGTTTTCTAGCGTAAAACTTTGGCTCTACCGTAAGAAATAAGCCCGGAAATTATGTGCATTCATATAAGTGCCAAAAGTAACAGTTTTTTATAACTGTGTATACAAAGTATTACATGAAGATCCAGTAAATATAAATGCTACTATAAAAAAGAAAAGTAAATTTCAGCGTTTACAATCCCAAATTTGTAGAATCCCAGATTATATTGAAATCCAGCAGCAAAATCATTATGGATTGCGGTTTGAAAACAATATGTTTTGCTGAAAGGATACATACGAGAAGCCCTTTGCTTCGTGCGAATACTCCTTGGATCTGCACTAAACCGTTATCGAATGCAGTTTTTTTTTCCAAAGTGAAAAACAAATTTGATTTGATTTCTAGGCTTGATCTTCTTTCATTTAGGTTTATGATGTAAATGATTTATTTCTGTATAAATACGTTTTATGACATGCATCGCTCAGTGAGTTTGATCATCCCTGAACCTTGAACCTTGATTGAAACTCGTTTTTATATTGTGTCACCCTTGCATAAAACGAGAAATAAAAAACGATTTGCTAAATTGTAGATTAAATCATGAGATCATGAGCTTGATGATGTAAGATATTACAAATTCATACATGTTTCATGATTTCACAGTGATGCCATAGATAAATCAAATGTGTCCATGCACTTTTGAGTATTTCCATCTTTTGATATCAAAATAAAATATCACATATATTATTTTCATGACAACGAAATTCTTTAACCTTGAGTTATTAACTGACTTCAAATATAGTTTTCTAAATTCATTTTTCTCACATTTAGAGCTATGCTAGTATGATCGAGGAAAAGTACATTCCTTGAGAATTTTTAATCAATAAAAAAAACTAAGCTTAACACCACCCTATTTTCACTTGCTAGAACATGCTCGAATGTATAAGCATATAAAAAAATGTATAGAGTATAGTTAAGTTGGTAGATGTTTAGCCCAAAACTTGAAAAGGGATAAATTTTCACAAGATTGAAAACACTTGTGAAAGGTATATTCTTTTCTCCACCCTAGTCGAATGATTTTTGTGGTCAAAGTATCTATCTAAGCTAGAGCATCTTAGAAATATGTGGGTACAAATTCAGGCCTGGATCTGTTTTACTTTTTGAGTTGTGAAAATATAATTTCAATTTCGCGACCTCTCAGTAGAACACCGGAGATTGATACAAGTATAATGAATCTTATTTTGATTCTAGAAGAAAAAAAACATAGTCTCAGTCCCTACAAAGAAAATCTGTAAATATGATAGTGGAGCAGTGGAAACCTAAACTCGTACTTAAATAGCATCGACTCAAATTCATTAAAAAAAAGGTAATAGTACAAATTCTGTTGTAGAAATTGGTCTAATATTCTGCATTTTTTTTTTCTATAGATGTCTGTTGCGGTGATCTGTGAGACTCTGGATGATTTGATAGAAATAAAACAAATTCCTCTTTAATGAAACGTGAAGGAGTAATCACCACACTGCATTTCTATGAGATGAAACAGATAATTAATTTTGGGTAAGTAAACATATACTAAGTATTAATAAAAACTTCGTGTCAGCATGAAAGCTCTGTTCATGGCCGTTGCTTGGACCGGTTAGTGTCATATACAATATGTAGTATATAATGATTAACAAGCGGATTTATCGAAATCATGAATAATTCTTCTTTAAAGATATATCATTAATTGATTTTTATTCCATGACGCATTAACTCTTTTCCTAGAAAGGTAATATCCTTATAACTTTTATTTTACATTTCTTTGTTAGATATTTTATTTTGTACCGTACTTTCTATAGGTTTAATGACCTTTATCATTATTCTCTACTCTCTTTGTAAGAAATCAAGATTCTTATGATTATATCATTAGCATTATTCTCATTATCATTTTTATAAATTTTATCATTATATTATCATAATTAGCATTGCCATTATTTTCAGTATGTACTATGACTCAATTTTGATTTAAAAAATCATCATCAATCATTTAAGTCATAAAATATTCTGATAATAATCATCACTGTTCCTTTTGTTATCATTATCTTGACACTATTAACATAATCGTGATCAATATCATCTTCATGACAAAAAATATATACATATATATAAATCATGGAAACGACGAAATTAATATAAAAATTCGAGTTTCCTGTGCACATGTACGCGGGCGCACGTGTATGTGTGTACATATACAGTATATGTATATATATA
>BOPN01007609.1:52500-55000 GCA_017312705.2 Penaeus japonicus | reverse complement strand
TTTTTTTTTTTTACAAGACTTTAAACAGACATCGCTTTCGAAAAGTGACACAATAATCTTAAAATAGAACTAAGCTTCATATACATAAATGACTTACTTCAGGCTCCTCAGGTCGAGATCATGAGCAGCTTCGTAGACGTTTCTGTCGAATAAAACAAAAATGCAATATAGACTCATAGAATCCTCATCTTCAGACATAGTATATATCTGTGCACATATCTGTATATACTAGCTTCCTCTTGCTAGATTATCGTTTATTCCTTGCCTTCCAAGGTCAAACTTCTGATGTTTGTTTCGTTGAGGAATGATTGTAGATACTAAATAGATGATGATAATGATGAGGATAATGAGGATGAAAGGAATGGTGATTACACTATTGACAATTATGATACTGATTATTAAGTAACAAAAATGATAATTTGATAATTAAAATGAATAGATAATAATAGTAGTAATGATAGTGACAGTACTACTTGTAATGCGAGTTAAATGTAACATTGGAAATAAAAGTAATAAAAGTGATAATATTAATGATAAAACTAACAATAATAATAAGGATGACAAAGATGATAACATAGATAACGATTACAATAACAAAAACAACAAAAATGATAATAATAAATATAATAACAACAATAATGCAACAATGACAGTACCAATAATGTAGAGTTTGTTTATTATATAGTATATCCCTATACGCGTTGAGAAAAATGAGAAATATAAAAAAATAATAAAAGAACTACTACTTTTAATAGGAACATGGAAGTTATAATGAAGTGATAAAAATAATATAAATGAAAATGATAGTAATAATAATCATGACTATAATGGTAATGATGATAATGAAATTAGAGATAACGATGACAATGATAACAATCATAATAATAATAGATGATAATGATAATAACAATAATAGCCATAAGGATAATGATAATGCCTATAACATAGAGTTGTTTATAAATAGACATCTATGTTTATTCTGAAATTTGTCTTACTGACATACCGTTCTGCCTTGCTTTCTAGGGAATCGCTGTTGCTTTCTGGGATATCTCTGTGGAATAATTGAAAAGACGATGAGAATGATGGTGAATAATGATAATAATGATGACGGTAATCGAAATAAGGTATCTTATTCCTTTCCCAATCTAATTTTCTATCACCATTCCCTTCTGTTTTATAAAGACGAGCTCGTTCCTTTTCTGTTTCCGAGGACTGCAAAGTTGCGTAACTCCGTTTAGCGCTGCTTTCGCTCAAGTGCAACGAATGGGTGATATTACTAAAACGACATTTATGCCAAATATGCTCTTCGAATGATTTGTACTCTTTGACGTCCTAAATTCTTAATCACAGGTATGGCTTGCTGTTTTGACAGTAAAACATTGATCCTTATTCAAGATCTGGTCATTCGAATTCTTCAGTATCCGTCTTCGTGGGTTAGCATTGTCGCGGACGAAGTGAGAACACGAAAAAAACCGCCGGGCCGCCTCGTGAATATAGTCCGGGCGAAGCGCCGTCTTCGCAAATCTTTTTGAACTGAACTGAACGAAAAAACTGCAATCTGGAGCCGTAAACTAAACATCTTGGGATACCCTGATCTAACGCAACGAAGCCACACCGAAAGTTATCAAAACAATGGAAACAAATGCTTGTTGAGTGCTTTTTTCTAATATCTATTTAATTTTCAATAAACTCTTGAAAGATACGGGAGAGATTTTGATATTAACAGGAAAATCAAATCAGTGGGGGAGGCCGTCACCACAGAGTCAAGCTTCAGGGAGAGATGGTCGTTGTTTCCTCAGCGGCTTGCTTGCTGGAAGCCCTTTTTCTGGAAACTTCGCCAGGCATGTTTCCGAGTTTCGTAGCGTGGATGGCAAGGAGAGAGAGAGAGAGGAAAGGAAATGTATGTAGAATTGATACAGATATATAGATGTACAGATCCTTTATGAGGAGTGCGTATTTCTTTATTATGAGACTTCCATAGACATCGCTTTTGAATTTGCCTGACTCAGCTCTTCAGGCGCTTCAGATCGAGATCGCATTGACGGTGAATAAAACAAAAATGCAATATTGACTCATAGAATCCTCATCTTCAGACACTATTACCGGAGACTTATTTTTTATTTTTATTTTTTATTTTTTTTTTTTTTAGGAAAAAAGTGTCTTTACTGTGAATATCTCGATACGCATATTTGTACATACGTGGTTTCTCAAGCTAAATTACTGTTCTTTTCCTTGTTTTCCAAGGACAAGTGTTTGTTCTGCCGAAGAAGGTGAGCAAAAACGTTGAGAATGATGGGAAAGAATGATAATGATGAGGATGACGATGATACAAAATAATGATGGTAATTACAATGCTAAAAATACTGAAATGAAATAACAACAAAATGGTATTAATGATAAAAGCAATAATGAATAAATCATTACTTACTATTTAGATAGTAACATTTGCAATTATAATGATAATGATAGTGATAATGATAGTAATTAAAAAATATAACAA
>BOPN01007609.1:22500-25000 GCA_017312705.2 Penaeus japonicus | reverse complement strand
ATGCTATAGACGTAACACAAAGACAAAAGAAATGATCAGAACGCCCAAGAGAAGAGCTGAATATCGCAATTCAAACATAAACATTAATTTAGCCCTTAACCGAATCGATTTACAAAATCCGGTCTGGGCTTCGGTGGTTAAATTACAGTATACAACATGTGTTTCGTGGAGGATTACATGTTTGAAACGAAAAGAATACACACCTATCAGAGATGGATGAATGGATGGATAGAGGAACAAGGAAGGAAAGAGAAAGAGAAGAAAAAAAATGAAAACATATTCGTATATAGACATTAGGAAATCACTCGAGATTTATTTACAGGAATGAAGTAAAAAAAAAATATATATATATATATATTTCGGTGCCCAATATGCCCGAAATATTCAGCTACAATTCCTCCGTGCCAAATACATAGCATGAATATGTCGTAATGGGAATACTAGAAGTATACTAGAAATATTGGACTAGTGGAAAATCTTTGACAGAAAGTTTGCTTGTCACTATCTTGACACGGGAGAAAGAATGCAAATAATGTCATAAAGTTACCTATACTTTATATGAGCCACGTTTGAAAATGACCATGTAGCTTATCATTTTAGGAGAAGATGGATTTTCATCTTGATTTTGAGTTTGGTTACGACTTGGAGGGTTTTGCCAAGGAGAGTAAAATAATAGTCAGAAATGTAAAGATACGTATTCAAATACACGATCCCTCTCATATTGTTTGAGAACAGCGCAGACCACAACTGCCAACCCTAATTCCTTTACAAGGCGCAGCAGATGAGTAATAAATATAGAGTAACTATCTTTCGAAACATGAAACTAGGCGGCACACACACACACAGAGGCGCGCGTGTGTGTATTCCACATTGTAGAGCACTACTTCCGTGACAGGAACGCGAAAGTGATACATGAAGGAAAACATCCTATAATACGGCAATTCAAGGCACCATAGAATGAAAGCCTGAAATAGCGGTGGGTGAGTGGTTTGGCCCTCAAGAGCTAGCCATACCTAGGAATACCGATGCTGAGACAAGATCATATCAATTCTACAGCAGGATCAACAGCTGTTTGCCTGTTTACAAGGGCATCGGGCCGTGGTGCTCCGTTTCGTTTGTTACCTTGTGGCGTGCATTACAGTTGAATATGGCTTAAAAATTATCTCTTTATTTGCTTTTCCCTGTTATGAAGAAGCAATGCAACAAAAACACCTTCGGCATATTCGAGAATTTTCACGTTTTTTTTTTTTTCCGTCGTGTATCTTTTTTCTATCTGCCCCGCCGGTGTGCTGTAATTGCTAATAGATATCAGTTTGCAAATTTATGCGTATGCATATGCATGGCAGTAATGTGGGGCAGTACCAAGAGTTGATGTGATAATAGCTGTCCAACTTAAAATTCACATCTGGATAATCTGTTCTAAGTTATGACTGCAAATGGGAACATAAGTGTGTTGATACCTGCTTAACACACATATCATATTCAGTAAATAAGATAATGAAGAAATAAATAAGTCCGTGGCCACGTCGCACTGTCGACACCCTCCAAAGACCCAGGGCGACGCTAGCTCCGTTTCTATCAGTGTGATTGACTGATAACGGTCCCTGAATCCAACAGGAAGAGAACAACTGTCAACTTAGATATTTAAAAACTAACTAACGGTCACTGACCAGTCCTCGAATCCAGAATTGCCATTGTTATTAATAGAACGAACAAGAACTATCCCGCTCGGTTTGGAAAAGAGGGACCGAATCCTATTACACGGTTAATTAGTAATGACATACAGGTCGTTATTCCTGATTCGTGATGAGAGAATTGCAGCAATATAATGCCTTTGATGCCTGGCGATTTATTGGATGGAGAGACACAGTATTTAGTTCCAATAAGTTGTTATTAAACTGCTTTCCTTGTTTTATGAGAGACAATAGCCGGCGGAAAAACAAAGGCCCCGTAAGTTTAAAATTAGTATCATACAAAAAAAATATATATAAATATATATATATATATATATATATATATATATATATGTGTGTGTGTGTGTGTGTGTGTGTGTGTGTGTGTAGATAGATAGATAGATATACTTTTTGGGGTGAGGGCACCAGATTTCTTCAACGTACATCCCATTATTTCTACCCCCGAATGGAATATGGAACCGTATGAATAATAAGATATCTAAGAATATAATAGGTTTGTTGAAGCTCGAATTCGACTCACCGCCTGTAATTAGTACATGATTAAGTAAAAGAAAAGAGTGTAATCTGTAACGAAAAATGCTGCACAATATGTATTGATAAACAAGACGCACAACCTGAATGCATAACAACTGTGATTTTAGGGCGATCAATATTGAGTTGAAATTGCTTTTGCATGATTATGCTAATAAATAATTTCTTACTTGAATATCATTATATTGTCCACCTGAATATTAAAGAATTACTTGAATATTAGGAGAATTCCCCACGTGAATATTAGGAGAATTATTTACGTCAATATTAAAGAA
>BOPN01007608.1:25000-42500 GCA_017312705.2 Penaeus japonicus | reverse complement strand
CCACCTCTTCAATTCCCCTCTATCCCATCCACCACTCTCTCCTCCTCCTCCTTTCAATCCCCTCCTCCTTCCCTTAGACTTTTCCACCTGCCCTTCTCCCCTCCATCCACCTACGTTCCTCCACTTCCTTCCAATCCTCTCCACCTTCTCCCCTTCCTCCTCCTTTGTTCCTCCTTCGTTCCTCTTGTCCCCGTCTTTCTTCTCTCTTCCTTCCATCCTTCCACAAGATAACACTAGATGACGTCAGAGCGTTCCCATCAGGCCAAAGGAGGTTGTCACTCTTACGAGGAAGAAGAAAAAAATTCTAAAATCTGTCGGTTGCGGAAGTGTGTGTGCCATGACGAATAAGTTTTGCGGATTAAAGTTTATCTCAATATTGTTTATTGTTGATGCTGTTGTTTTCCTTTTTTTTGGTTTTACTTATGAATATTTCCTTCTTCTTTTTTCTTTCTTTTATTTTATGAATTTCATTTCTTTCCTTTGTGATTCTCCTATATCAAAAAAGAAATCCATCTCTCCTTTCTTTCTTTTTTCATATCAGTTCTCTTCTTCTTCATCTTCTTTGCCGTTCTTTTAAGAATAGGATGAGGTAACGAGAACCATAAATGTAAACAAATGATTTGAGTCAAATTGGGCAATTCATAAAAGTTCCTCCGACTATAATTCCTCCCATTTAGATATTTTTATTTACATTCTCTCATCATACATTCCCTTTTTATTTTCTTTGAGTTCACTTCTTCCTTCCGCTTTAAGAATGCAGAGTCTGACGAGCAACATAAACCTACGCAAATAATGAAAGTCAAATGTTGCAAATCTTAAACAATCTCTCGTTTTTTCATGCTTCTTCTTATTTGCATATTGCATTCTAACTTTTTTTTCATTTTTCTCTTTTTAAGGATGCATGTTCCAACGGGACACATAAATGTATGCAAATGATTTAGGCCAAATTGTGCAAATCTTTGGGGCAACATCAAAGAGCTTGCAATAGGATTTCTGCATTAACTCAGTCAAAGGAGAACTGAGATTCAGGATTCAGGGATGATGCAGATCTTAGTATTATTATGATTTTTGTTATTGATCATCATTTTCATTATCGTTATCATCAATAGTGTTATGATAATAATAATAATATTGATGATAACAAACAAGCGAAAAGATATTATCATAAGATAAATAAGCAAATAAAACAGAAAAAAAAACAAAGGAGGAAACAAAAACAAAAAAAAACAAAAAAACGAAAAATTACAAACAAACAAATAAGCAAGTAAGCAAGATTAATAAAAAAAACAAAAAAAACAAGGATAGATACCCCCAACCCCCCACCGTAACTTTTACTCGTCAGGATATCCGGAAGACATGAATTATCATAAACGCCTCCTGTATCGCCATTGTTTTCCTTCCATAGCTTTTAAGGGGTCGAGGCCCTTGTGACGTGAACTGGAAAGGAGCGCTCGTCTTGGGAGAGGATCGGATGGAAAGGAAAAAAAAAAAATGTTTTTTACGTCTAACTGCTCATTTATCTATTTTCTATACCTCTCTCTTTCACCCTCCTTTTCTCTTTATATATCTCTCTCTCTCCTTTTTTTCTCTCTCTCTTTCTCTCTCTCTCTCTTTTTCTCTCTCTCTTTCTCTGTCACTCTCTCACTCTCTCTCTATCTCTCTCTCTCCCCCCCCCCTCTCTCTCTCTCACTCTCTCTCTCTCTCTCTCTCTCTCTCTCTCTCTCTCTCTCTCTCTCTCTCTCTCTCTCTCTCTCTCTCTCTCTCTCTCTCTCTCTCTCTTCCCTCTCCCTCTCTCTCTCTCTCTCTCTCTCAATCTCTCTCTCTCTCTCTCTCTCTCTCTCTCTCTCTCTCTCTCTCTCTCTCTCTATATATATATATATATATATATATATATATATATATATATATATATATATATATATATATGTATGTATATATATATATATATATATATATATATATATATATATATATATATATATATATATTCATGTATATACATATATATACATATATAAATGTGTATGTGTGTATATATATATATATATATATATATATATATATATATATATATATATATATAAACACACACACACACACACACACACACACACACACACACACACACACACACACACACACACACACACACACACACACACACACACACATACACACATACACTCTCCTATCTACCCATTCATCTATATGGGCGTATGTTTGATGACTATAACTCATATAACAGTTTCTGGAATAGTTATCACACAGGGCAATCCTGTACAAAACGCGTAGTCCTGCCTCGCCCCAAGCGGTGCCAAGTCTTCCATCCATTGTTGCCACATCGAAGGAACGGGACAGCGGCACAAGATACGCGTAAGATGTTTGTTCTTCAGTCCATAGAAAAATTCATAATGAATGTCATCGGGAAAATATTATGTAATCTATTGTATTGCAACAGCGAGAGACAGATTCAGAGAGAGAGAGAGAGAGAGAGAGAGAGAGAGAGAGAGAGAGAGAGAGAGAGAGAGAGAGAGAGAGAGAGAGAGAGAGAGAGAGAGAGAGAGAGAGAGAGAGAGAGAGAGAGAGAGAGAGAGAGAAAGAGAGAGAGAGAGATAGAGAGAGAGAGAGAGAGAGAGAGAGAGAGACAGAGACAGAGACAGAGACAGACAGACAGACAGAAGACGAATTATATGCCCCATATATAACAACTCAAGAGAACAGTATTCTATCTCCGGTCGATGCCAAGAATGGCCTATGAAGCGGCAGTGATAAAGGTTCAAGTTCATAATTTGTCCTTCACTCGTAAAAAAACGCCATAAAACACGAAATATCGGAGAACCCAAAATGTGATGGAATACATTTTCCGAAAAATTAACTTTTTTGGGTCGGATGTATGCGCGCGTGGGAAGAAGGGAGGCAGAGGGAATAAGACAGGATAAGAAAAAGGTTGGATAGAGGATAACAAAGGATAAAGAGAAGGAAGAACAAAGAAACAAAACAAAGAGATTGAAAGTTAGTTATAAAGGGTAATAGACAAATAAACAAAGGAAAACATACAAAGAACAGATATATGGAAAGAAAGAGATAAACTGACAGAGATACAAAGAACATAAAAAGAAGAAAGATAGTTATAGAAGCAAAGCCGATTTCTTTTCCTTCAACCAGACCGACAGATAGGCAGACACAGAGACAGACAGGCCGGCACATTTCCGGGAGACAGGCAAATAGACAAAGAGACAGCAGGTGAATAAATAGACAGATAGTGAAGATAGATAGATAGACAGACAAGCTGATAGACAGAGAGACAGGCAGACAGAAGACCATAGAGGCAAACAAGAGGACAGGCAGGCAGATGGACAGACAGACAGACAGAAACACAAGTCCATAGATAGTACAGGTAGGAAGATAGACACCCAGATAGGCAGGCAAGTAGACAGCCAGTCAGACAGACAGAAAACAGATAAATACAGAGCACCAATCTTTTTCTTCTTTATCTGCCGCCTTTAAGGAGAGCCGGGAGATGTCTTATGGATTTCGGGTTATATTTATGTTCTTGAAAAAGAGAATGGAAAGGGAGACTGAAAAAAAAACTTTCTTGTTTAGATGAGGTACGTTATCTGAAATGTTTTTATTTCAATGTATAAAGACAACAGAGCATTTCATCTTTTACATTTCTATTATCATTGAAATCTACGTCTTCTCCTTAATTGTAATTTTCTTCTTTTCTTCTCTCTCATATTTTCTTTTTCGGCATAAATTTCTTGCTAAAATCATTTACGGTGTCATTATCCTCTTTGTTATATTTCTCTATTTTTTTTCTCTTCTACAGTATCTTCATAATCATCCCCATCGTGTCCTCTTTAGCAGTCAAGCTAGTACAGTGGTAGCGCGCTGGCCTCAAATCCCCGTGGTCGGCAGATTGTGCCCCGTCCCCGTCTGAGCCCTACGGTAGATAAGGATTAAGATCAGGTCGAGTTAACACTCGTTGGCACACACAGGCCGGGCCGCCTCGTGCATATAGCCCGGGCGGAGCGACGTCTCCGTAAATCTCTCTGTACTGAACTGAACTCTCACGAGTCAGCACTCGCTGACACAGGCGGGCTCGCCATGGGGCATATGAGCCCGGGTGAAGCATCTATTCTGCTGATCTGGCTTATCCTTGTGTCCCTTTTTATTCTGCCTGACTTCTTTTTTTAATCATAATTTAAATCTGCAGAAATTAAGCGTCATCTTATTTTGCATTTTCATATTCATCTGTTTATATATCTTTAAATTTGTTTTTTACATTTGCATTTTTATTTTATTTTTTTATTTTTTTTCCTGTTGCCATATTTCTTTTCACATTAGAAAAAATGTGAATATCTGTTTTCAGATTTCTTTATTTATTCATCTCTACCATCATTCAGAATAATTTCGTGTTTTTTTTTCTTTGTTTCTTGCTTCCTTTCTCTTCCAATTCCTTCTCGTTTCACGCTGAAGCTTAATCTTTTAATCAGATTTTCTCTATCCATTCCTTTCACCTTCTTGCTGACCTCATTCTACTTTATCTTCCCTTCTGTCTCCACAACCATGTTCTCTTTTCTTTTTCTTTTGACCTGATCCATTTTCTTTTTCTTTTCCTGTTCCCTTTTCTTTTCCTTCTTGTCTTTTTTATCCTTATTTTTCTTGTTCTACTTAGTTTTCTTTTTCTCCTTATTTTTGTTCATATTTCCGTTCCATCTCCTTTCATCCCCTCACCCCCCCTACCCCGCCACTTCACCCTCGCCCCTTTCCGTCCATCATTTTTCCCCTTTTTTCTAAACCAACCCATATGATGAAAGGGGGGGGGGCGAGAGAGAGAGAGAGAGAGAGAGAGAGAGAGAGAGAGAGAGAGAGAGAGAGAGAGAGAGAGAGAGAGAGAGAGAGAGAGAGAGAGAGAGAGAGAGAGAGAGAGAGAGAGAGAGAGAGAGAGAGAGAGAGAGAGAGAGAAAGAGAGAGAGAGAGAAAGTGAGAGAGGGTGTAAGAGACAACTGGTAACGATAATGATAATCATAATGATAACAGTATCAATAAAACTAAAGATAATAATGACATGGTTGACAATATTGGAAAAATAGAAAGATGATGAGTAACCCAAAGCTATGGTCGAAACTCCCCTTTAAACCCGACGGAAAGTAATTCTTAATGAATACCCTTGGCCTTCTTTAGACCAGGCTATTATATATTGATGAAGTTTTCAGTGTGATCGAGTTTGTATTCCTTCGATAAAGACGGTAGGGATTTTTCCATGATGGATGATGGGTTAGTCCTGCGCTGGAATGGACTAGGATTAATTAATTGCCAGAAGGTCTGAGTGAGAGGAAACTAGAGGGAAAGGCTGGAATGTGTACGTGTGTGTGTGGCTGTGTGTGTGGCTGTGTGTGTGTGTGTGTGTGTGTGTGTGTGTGTGTGTGTGTGTGTGTGTGTGTGTGTGTGTGTGTGTGTGTGTGTATGTTTGTGTGTGTGTGTGTGTGCTTCTTTGTGGAAATAGAATGTTAGACTGGGAGTTATTCACTTTGAAAGAAACAGCACAGTTGAAAATAAGCAGAACTCCGTTTCACTAACCAATTTTAATGTTTGCTTGATATGTTCTATACAAATATGAACATCTCTTTACAAGGAAATTAAGCGAATCGAAACGATAATGATATTCCTCGATACAACGCAATACAAACCAGCACATTACGTTCAGTGCAGCTACCGATCATCGTTACTAACGAAACATTCTAAATATAACTCAGATGAAATTGAAATGCAATACGTTATTTGAAGAGTTGGATATAAGAGAGATAGACCAAGAAAGACCGAGAATGAGAGGATAGGATAGAAAGAGTAAGAGAGAGAGAGAAACACACAAACACACACACACACACACACACACACACACACACACACACACACACACACACACACATATATATATATATATATATATATATATATACACACACATATATATATATATATGTGTGTGTGTGTGTGTGTGTGTGTGTGTGTGTGTGTGTGTGTGTACATATATATATATATATATATATATATATATATATATATATATATATATATATATATATATATATATATATATATATATATATATATATATTTTATATATATATATATATATATATATATATATATATATATATATATATATATATATATATATATATATATATATATATGTGTGTGTGTGTGTATGTGTGTGTGTCTATTAATGTGTGTATTATTTTTGTATATACAGTATATATATATATATATATATATATATATATATATATATATATAGAGAGAGAGAGAGAGAGAGAGAGAGAGAGAGAGAGAGAGAGAGAGAGAGAGAGAGAGAGAGAGAGAGAGAGAGAGAGAGAGAGAGAGAGAGAGAGAGAGAGAGAGAGAAAGAAAGAAAGAGAGAGAAAGAGATAGAGAGAGAGAGAGAGAAACAGACAATTTGTGTTCGAGTGTCTTCAGAGCGGAAATGAGAGGAAAACAAATATCAGAAAATTATGAAAGAGATGGCAGGAGAAAAAGCGGGACAAATCATAAAAGAAACAAAAGAAACCAAGAGAAGGCGAAAAAAGAATAGAAGAAAAGAACGAAGAGAAGGGAAACAGAGCAAGGTCAACGGTAAGAAGGAGAAAGAAGGAAACAGAAGGATAATGGAGGGAAGGCTCACCTTAAGCTATGGTACGTGGGTTGGAAATTAAAACGTAGTGAGTCTACCAATGGTTTCCGTGTGAGTTATGTAATAGCTACATACATCGCTCAAGATCACTTACAGAAGGCTATACGTCGTTAACGAGATACAGTTTGAAAGAACTTCGTGTTTTCTCTAATAATCTTACCAAGAACACTCTTCCATAATGTGTGTATTTATATTTGTCAATGCATGTGTGTTTTATGTTTTCCTATTCATTACTCTAAAAATTGAAAAAGACATTCAATGGATCTTTTGTGTTCTCTAATCAGCATGAATGTCTGACTATCATACTAATCAAAAACATTTTGATGTTGTAAACGGCTCGACTGAGGAGATATATTGCCTCATCATCATCTATTCGCCCCCTCACTGCTAATTTACCTTTTCTCTCTTCTTCTCTGATATCATCTCATATATCTATAGTCATATCTATTGTCTATCCCAGCACTCTCTCTCCCTCTATAACCATATCTGTATCCATGACTGTCTATCTGTCATTAAATATAGTACCACCTCTCCAATATGCCTGCTCTGTCTGTCTGCTTCATCCGTAAAAGTCTCTCTTCTATATCTTATTCATCATGGTTTCTGTTTTTCCCTCTTTCTCCCTCTCTCTCTATCTATATATATCTCTCTATATATATATATATCTATATATATCTCTCTCTATATATATATATATATATCTATATACTTTCACTTACATTAACTTCTCATACACTCTATATCTCATATATACTGACATATCTCATATATACCCTCTCTCTTCCTCTCTCTCTCTCTCCCCCCCCCCCCTCTCTCTCTCTCGTTCACCTATCTTTCCAAATTGATCCTCCCTTTCGGTTCTCTCTCGATAACCAATTTCCCTCCAACTTGACTATAAACGATCGGACATTAAAACTTGCTGTATTGTTGTAGCAAGTGCAGAGACAGCGTGTGTGTACTCTGGATATTCGCAGAGAGTTACTGATGTTGTTGTTCTCTTTTATATGGAGAAGCGATGTTCTTGTTCTTATGTTGAGAGGAGATGTTCTTGTGATTGCTTTAGAAATGGTCAAACCGGGATTAGCATTTAGGAACTCTACGTATAACTGTGTAATGTTGTTAAAGGGTTTATAATATATTGCTTCTTGGTTATCGTATTTGAATGGAATGCAGATGAAAGGTATTTTTTAACGAAATATTGTAGTAATAACAACGATAGTTATGATAAGGATACTAATGGATATTGTAATAATGGTAATGATAAAACGGATAATAAAACAGCAGTGATAATGATAATAATAACGAGAAGATTGATAATCAGGATGAGAATGATAATAATTGTCATGATAATGATACTGATGATAATCATGATTATAATGAGAATTATAATTATGAATGTAACAATAATGATGATGATAACAATAATAATAGAATCTATAATCACAGCCATCATCAATAACGTCATTGTTATAATAATAATAATGACAATAATGCTAATGATAATGTATATAGTCACAATAATAACAATAATAATAGTTATAGCATTAATGTTAATACTGATAATGATGACAACAATGATAATAATGGTGATACTTATGACGAATGAGACCTCAGTAAATAGTAAAATCAAACACTAACAACAAAACAATGGTAAATCAATTACGATAATAAGAAAAAGGATGGTGATTGTACTACCACTACTACTACTAATAGTAGTAATGATAATAGTAATGATAAAATATTATGATAACAATGATAATAATAGAAATAATAATAGTAATAGCAATAATGATGACAATAATAATAATAATGATAATAATAATAACATTAATAATAATAATAATAATGAATAAGTGCAATAACGCGCGCGCGTATGTGTTTGTGTGTGTGTTTGCGTTGTGTACGTTTGTGTTGTGTGAGTGTGTGTGTGTGTGTGCGTGCGTGTATGTGTGTGTGTGCGTGCGTGTATGTGTGTGTGTGCGTGCGTGCGTCTTTGAATGCGTTCGTGCATCCTTGAATGCGTGCGTGCGTGTGTATTTTGCGACTATCCCTTTTTCTAGCAATTACGGTCTTATCTGAATATAGAAGAGAAGTGTTTAGTGAAATTTCTTTTTACGTTTTCCAACTGCGATCGTATGTCTGCTTGAAGTTTAACATTCCCAGTGAAAAAAATATGGCAAAAGTCGGTATATAAAAAAATACGTTCTTGTCACATTCTATCTTCTTGAGGGGGGGAGGGGGGGGGGGGCAGGTAACAGTTCCAAAACATAAAAGAATGTGGAAACACGAGGCTGGGCGCTGATCATAATCATGCTTCGAAAAGTGTTCTACAGGAAATTAACGTAATGTTATTAAGATGATGATTATATCAGTAAGGATAACAATGATAACTTTAATAATGATAATACCGATAATGATAATGATAAAATGACGATGATGAAAACATTATTACTATTATTATCCTAATCGTCATTATTTTCATCACTGTAATTATCAATATCACCTTTATCACTACAATTGTCATTGTTATTATTATCATAATTGTTATCATTATTATTATTATCTTTATAATTATTATTACCATCATTATTATTATAATTATTACTTTTATTATCATTATTATTGTTATTATCATTATTATAATCATTATTATTATTATTATTATTGTTGTTGTTATTATTGTTGTTATGTCTTTTCTATATATGTTTAATTAAGGTTAAGTAAAGGTTATGTATAATCATGAATTGTAACATACTGTACAGTACGGCTCGAATGTATATAATACTCCACCTTCTTAAACCTTCACCTGGATATCTATACAGGTTCCAGAAGTGGTCGGCCAGTAAAGGAAGCGTACCCTTTGCAAACACCTTTGAACTTACGTGACAAGTTGATGTTCTATTTCATTGAGTCCCTAGGTAATGATTCAAGGCTAATTTTCGTATTTTCTTCTCCCTTCCCTTCTCTCTATGCGGGTTTGTGTACCTGTGCAATTTCCCCCCTCCAAAAAAAAAAAAAAAAAAAAATGTCGACCATATGGTCAAGCAATTTACAGATATATCCATTTTTATGACCACCATGACATCAAGAGATTACCACGGATTACCAGACGAACCAGTTGAGATCTCCGACTGTTTTCCCGCGTGTATCTGCAAGTTGGGTGTAGTCCTCTGTGTATGCAACTACTGCGGGCGACCGTTAATGAAAGCGTCCCCATGAATAGGTCCCATGAGGAGCCTTGAGGAACAGATGCCTTAATTGGATATTAACCAGACTGCTTGTCGCTAATGGCAGCAGTAAGGCCCCCAAAGACTTCAATTTAGCAAGCAGCCTGTGTGATCCTGTACATCATTTGATAGCATGTGCAGGGATATCACATAGAGAACAATGCTTCCTGAATTCATTTTGTTTGTCTGCTCCAAGGATCATCTTCTTCCTCAAGTATCTAGATGATTTAGATAATGGAGTTTAGGTCCCTTGCTTCAGGTTATACATATGCTCAAGATTGCAATAATAGGAGGGACTGATACTGCCTAGTTCCCAAAGGTAAAAGTCAATCGGTAATTCATCTTGTCATTGAGGTTGAAAAACTGGATGATGCTGTTACCTGTTCCGTAGAATCATTTTGATTTTTTTTCCAATATTTATGGATTTCCTATTGTTATACCGAAAACTTCTCTGTGAATCAAATAGTCGGATTGCAATACCTAGAATATGTCACAGCTATGTTCTTGGATAGAGAATGATAAGGTGTTTCATATTATGCAGTACTTTTCACACTTCAAGAAACGGTTCAATTTTACAAATATATTATTATATATATTTTTTATTCATATCTATTACATCTATATTCTAACGTTTATCATTATCCTTATAAGCACTGATAACTCTTATATTCAAGAATTCCTCATAAAGTTTCATTACAATTTCCACATCGTCCTATCTATGCCTTGAGTATGTGTCTTGAGTAATCGTCTTTATTAGGCTGAAAGATAAAGGTTAAGCTTTTTCCGAGTGCTGTGAGGATGATGATATGGAGTAAACATTTTTACAGTAATATAGGCTTGTGGATATTACGTAAAAATGCGTGCGTGGGTTTCACTCTCATTACGTACCTTTTTACATTTGTTGCCTCTTCCTCCTTCTATCTCCCTCCCTCCCTCTCCCTCTCCCTCCCCCCCCCTCTCTCTCTCTCCATCTCTCTCTCTCTCTCTCCCTCTCTCTCTCTCCCTCTCTCGCTCTCTCTCTCTCTCTCTCTCTCTCTCTCTCTCTCTCTCGCTCTCTCTCTCCCTCCCTCTCTCTCTCTCTCTCTCTCTCTCTCTCTCTTTCTCTCTCCCTCCCACCCACAAGTCAACACACTGACACAGGCCAGTTCGCCATAGATGCCGCATCCCAGGCGTAGCATCTGCTTAGCATATCTCACTTATCCTTATCCTATCTCTTTCGCACTCTATGTCCTCTCCCCCTGCCCCCCTCCCTCCCATACCTCCATCCTTCCCTCCCTTCCTGCCTCCCTCCTTCCCTCCTTCCCTCCCTTCCTGCCTCTTTCTCTCTCCTCCCTGCCTCCCCCCCCCTTCCCTCCCTACCTCCCGCCCTGCTCTCACCCACCTCTCATCCCACACACCCTATGCTTCCCTCCGTCTTCCGATCTTCCTCCTCCCCTTCTGCGAGTCTCGTTGTCGAAGCCCCACACTACATCTCCGTAAATCTCCTCAGATAATATCTTCGCGAAAATTTGTTTCCGAAAACGCGAACCCATAAAGGGGAGAGCGACGTGGTCCCCATTAATTGGATCCTGACGATTTGCCAATATCCAAAAGAATAAGATGGATAGGTAGATAAGTAGATAAAGGTAGACAAATATAGATAGAGAAAGATTGCAAGAAACACTAACTGTGAGAGAGAAAGAACGAGAATAAGAGAGATAGAAGGTAAAATAGAAACCAAGAGAGAGAGAGGACTAAAACGTTTCTAGTGCTATTGTTTTCAGGGGAAGGGACGTTAAGACACATACACAACGTCTAATGTTTAATTTATGACCTTGAGGTTTTGGGGCGAATGGGAGGGGAGGGGAGAAAGAGGAAGATGGAGGAGATAAGAAAGATGGGATGGTAAGAGCTTGGAAGGGAATGACAGAGAGAGAATGAGAGAGAATATGTGTGTGAATGAGAGTATGAAGATTAGTAAGGTTTATACATGATACCGAATACACTGATATACATATATCACTGTGATATCACTTCCCATGAGCTATCGGGTTTGCCTCTCTTCAGTCTGGCCGTGTCACTTTTGACAGATAATTGTTTTGCACATAGCTTCCAATTAGGTTGAACATGAACAAAGGTGACTACCATTGATTGCAACTGACCTCACATTTCAGGCTACATACCATATAACTGGGATGTCTGTAACATACAGACAAACTAGGAATGATATTGCTACCACTGACTCCTGGTTTCGCCTCCTGTTTTATCTGTTGTTATAGTGTTAAACAACTATGCTCATTGTACTATATTATTATTATCTATTGGGCCTCATGTGCCTTAACATAAGCTAATTACATTATGGAATTAACCTAATTTGTATATACCCCTTGTCTGGCATCACAATCCTGTTTCCTTTTCTTTTTTTCCATCACAAACTGGTGGCAGCGGTGGGATGTATTTCCTAGAGGCGCGACGGCAGAGAAAGGAGGCGAGTTGTCTCTCCTATCTAAGTGGCAGGTGGCTTGTGAGCATCAGGGTGAGGGCCAGAGGGTAGGTAATAAGTAGCCTAACCTCGTATCAGCCCAGGTCAAGAATAGATTCCTGATCCTTTTCCTTCCACCAGGACAATAAAATTGCGGCCTCCTGGCGGTCACGTGGGGTCATCTAGGGTACATCTGACAGTGAAAGAAAAAGAGAATGAAAATGAAAGAGAGAGAGGGAGAGAAAGCGAAAGAGAGAGAACGTGAATGATATATCAAGAGATAGTACTTGAATTATAGGGAGAAAGAAAAAGAAACCAGACAGACAGACATTGATAAAGCATAGGCCAGATGGATAAACGGAATGGAGAGAAGACGAAAAAGGAGCATAAAAAAGAGTATAGATAAAAATAGATAAATAAATAAAAAACTAGAAATAAAGAATACATATGAAAGATAAAAGAAGCGCTGAGGAAACGAAAACAGAGGAGAGGACAAGAAAGGAATTGAAACAAATGAAAAAGGCAAAATATCTGGGTGCAAGAAATTTTATCAAAAAAAGGAAAGATGAAATATTAAGGGATAAAAGTTATGGTATAGCCTCTTGCTGTCCAGACAGATGGGGAGTGGAAAGAAGAAAGATAGAAGAGGAAAAGGAGAGGCAGAAAAAATGACAGCTGAAAAGAATAGGGGAAGCGTCAGATTGTAAAAAAAAAAAAGTACCCTGTCTTTCTCGCTCTCCTCGTGTGTTTCTCTAATTGCTTTGCTCTTCTCTGTTCTACTTTCTCTATATTTTTTTCTTCAATATTTTTCCTCTCTCTCTTCGTATGCAGTGTACTCACGCTTGATTGTACGAGAGACCTATACTGGTAAGAGCATTAAAAGTACCAGAGAGCGAGCTTGGTTTATTAGGGGAAGGACTCGCATAGCAGGTGATGTTGATAAGAGAGTGTGAACATGGCCTCGCTTGGCTGGGACGATGGGCCATGTTGAGATGTTGCTACAGCGGTTTCGACTAACGGACTGTTTTACTGACCATTACATATAGCATTGTCAGTTTGGGCTGACCTGCGAGAGGCTTAGTAATCTGCTCGTCTGAACAAAGGAAACTGCACATGTTTTACGCTTTGAGAGAGAGAGAAAAAGAGAACAAGAGAGAGAGAGAGAGAGAGAGAGAGAGACGGAAAGTGGGACTAATCACAGAGAAAAGAGAAAGAGGAATAGAGAAACGATAACCAAATAGACAAATTTGATAGCGAGAGCTTATAAAAGTAAGTGGACTGTGAAGTTGGAGAAGGCAGGGAAGAGAGAGAAAGAGCAAGAAAAGAAGGGGGAGAATGGGGCGGAAAGTGAGCGGAGGTGGATTAGGAGAAAAAGGGAGAGAGGAGAGGAGGAGAAAGAGAGGGCGAGGGGCACAAGAGAAGGTGAAGAGGGGTAGGAGCGGAGAGGGGAACGAAGAAGAGGGAAAAAATAGGAGAGAAACAGAGGGACAAGTAGAGGGGGTAGACGTGAAATGAGGGGAAAAGGGGGAGAAGGAGGAAAGGGGAAGCGGAAGGGATGGAGGGAATCAGTGGAGAAGGTGGGTAGAGGAAGAACGCAGAGTGGTAGGCGACGTAGTAGGAGTTGGAAGCTGGAGGGATCAGAATGGGGGGGGGGGGGGGGGGGGGGGGGGGAGAGGCAGAAGGAACGAATATGCTTGTCGCCAGTCCTCTCTCCAGACGGCGATGGGAGAGGGAAAGCGGGGATAATCCGGAAGTGTCTTTGTGATCCTCTGTTTTTGTTTCTTTACTGATTTCATTTGTTTTCACCAGCTGATTCTGTCTATGTTTCTTTCTCCAGCTATCATAATCTGGTATTTATGTTTGCTCATTAATATGTTCTTATATATTCTTATGTTTAAATATATATCCATATATACAAAAATAATACATACGTACATAGATATACATACACACGCATACAGACACACACGCACACGTACACACACATACACGCACACTCACACACGCACACGTACACACACATACACGCACACACACACACACACACACACACACACACACACACACACACACACACACACACATATATATATATATATATATATATATATATATATATATATATATATATATATATATATGCATACAGATACAGCGTATAATCCATGAAAGATAAATAATAATGTCTTGGAGTACTGCTGCCCGGTAGCAGAATAGCCGGCGTCACTCTCTCTCTCTCTCTCTCTCTCTCTCTCTCTCTCTCTCTCTCTCTCTCTCTCTCTCTCTCTCTCTCTCTCTCTCTCTCTCTCTCTCTCTCTCTCTCTCTCTCTCTCTCTCTCTCTCTCTCTCTCTCTCTCCCTCTCTCTCTAAATCTCTCTCTCTCTCATTTTCTCACTCTCACTCTCTCTCTCACTCTCTTTCTCACTTACTCTCTCTCTCTAAATCTCTCTCTCTCATTTTCTCACTCTTTCACTCTCACTCTCTCTCTCACTCTCTTTCTCACTCACTCTCTCTCTCACTCACTCTCTCTCTCTCTCTCTATCTCTCTATCTATCTATCTATCTATCTCTATCTCTTCCTCTTTTTCTTGCTCTCTCTCACTATCTCACTCATTCCCTCTCTCACTCAATCTCTCTCTCTCTATCTATCTCTCTATCTATCTATCTATCTCTGAAATTCGGGAGAAAAAATCAGATGTGTGACTATCTGTGTATCTTTGCGTGTGTGTGTGCAGTAAAGGCCCAGCAGCATGTAGTTTAGGAGCCATGAGGAAGACCGAAAGAAAAACAACAACAAATAAATCCATAACGACTAGATCCATTGAAAGTCTACTGCTGACTACAGCTTATTAGTCAGTTTACTGCACTTCACAAAATCTGTTGTTTCTTTGAATGTGAAAACGAGTCTATATGGTCAATGATTTCGTGAAATGTTTTGAGAAAGAATGTCGAACTTTACTTTTTTTCTATTCATCCGAACATGTTAATCACATTTATTTAAAAGAATGCATGGTATCTTTCGTATCATTTACGCTAATTAGTTTCTATACCATGAGGGTCGTTAGATTTCGATCATTTGTACAAAAACGTAATAAATTATATAAAAACTGAAAATGATTTTCAACTAAAAAATAATTATATACAGTTACTTTATTTCTCGAAATATAGGAAATGCTTAAGATTTAATTTGCTTCTTGACCTTGATTCCCACTAAACACCTGTTTTAAACTATCATAATCTCATATTCCATGCAATGTATACCTTATATGAAAACATCAACAAAATACACACACATACATATGTCTGGGTGTATGCATGTAAACATGCATGTATGTAAACACACACACACACACACACACACACACACACACACACACACACACACACACACACACACACACAAACACACGCACACACACACACACGTCTCACATATACATACATAGATATAGTTATAGATATACACACACACACACACTCAGTGTTGCAATAGTATTAAAGATGAAGGCAATGATTGTTCACATAAGTAGCATTATAAGTACCGTTTTGAATAGAAGTATTGTTTCGTAATACTTTGTTTGTACTTTTTAGTATTGATTTAGTTGTTATTTCCGTTGCTATGTTGCAGTGATATTGTTTTTGTTACTTTTTGAAGAGACATTTATTTAATATTACTATGCGGTTCTCTCATCTTTTCTCTGTCTTTTATTCCTTTTTTTTCTTGTTTTCTCTCTGTCTATCTGTTTCTCGCTATCTCTCTGTTTCTCTTTCTCGCCGTCTTTCTATTTCGTTCTCTCTCTCTCTCTCTCTCTCTCTCTCTCTCTCTATCTCTATCTCTATCTCTATCTCTTTCTCTCTGTATGTATGTATATATGTATCCATACACACACACACACACACACACACACACACACACACACACACACACACACACACACACACACGTACACACACACGCGCACGCGCACGCTCACACACACACGTGTGTGAGTCAGTGCTTGTTTGCGTAGCTATTTACGTTCTAACTTTTACTCATCGGTCTGTTTCATTTTTATCTGCTTACTGCTTTTTCCATTCGATATCCATTGAACATACCCTGATTTGCCTACCATTTTTTATTTCTATTTTTTTACCTATCGATTTATCTATCCGTCTTTCTATCAACTCCACTCCCTTTCCATCTCATCATGTATAAAGCTCTTAAATCTTGCGAAAATTGTAGTCTCGCATTCATCGAAAAAGCATTTCCATATCGAACGGACATTAGGTTTCGCCCTGACCTTGAATAACCCCTTTTCCTTGGATAAAAAGGGAAAGAAAAGTCTGAAAGTGACCCACTTTTTCGAAAAAGGATGTGTTGCCTCTTGTTTTTGTTAACTTAATATATTAATCAATCATTATGATAAGCTGTAGGATCTGTCTAGATTTTTTTCCTACCTCGATTGGTAGAAAGAGATAGACGTCTTCTCAAACATAAAGACAAACAGCGATGCTAAACATAAATGATAAAGATAGCCAACCATATAAAAATTAAAGGATGTATAGATCAACAGATACTTCCTCCACTCAAAGCTTCCCAAGAATCGAGATGTTTTCAACGTAGCAAACGTTTCAGAACGTTTCTCCCGGCAAAACAAGCTTTCAGAGGAGGGGCCTTTTTCTTCAAGGGCTGTCGACTGTATACCGTATATAAGGCTTGTATATTTTCATCTCAATACGAAAGGGAAAAGGAGGGTGAAAGGGGAGATAAAAGGGAATCTCAGAAGGAGAAAAGTAAAGTTCAACTAGAAATTATAAATTACAGAGATAGGAAAAAAAAACCGCAAAAGGGGGAGGGGGGGGAGGGTGTATGAAAGAGAGAGGAAGGAATCGAGAGAGCTCTATAAAGGGGGCTGTGGGAGGAAGAGAGAGAGAGAGAAATATAGAGAGGGCTTTGGGAGGGAGGAAGAGAGAGAGGTAGAGATAGAAAGAACAGAGTGTCGATGTGTCTCTTTTGGTTGTATGAGAGCAGGCATCGACACTGGTGGGAGGGGTGGAACTTGCTTAAAGATTATTTGTATTATAAACATGTAGTTTGTGTAATAATGATGATGATAGTGATGATAATAACAAAAAG
>BOPN01007608.1:10000-12500 GCA_017312705.2 Penaeus japonicus | reverse complement strand
GCTATTAGTGTTAACGTTATCATTCACGTCATGTCATCAATATCTTTATTATTATTATGCTATTATCTATTATTACTATCATTATTATTACTGTTATTGTTATTATCATTACCATACTGATATTACTATTTTTATCATTAACACTGTCATTAGTAATATCAGTAGTAGTAGTAATAGTATCATTATCATCACCATTATTATTCTCATAGCGATTATTGTTACCATAACCATTACCATTATCATTGTCATTATTATCATTATTATTATCATTACAGCTAATATTTCCATTATTATTTTCATCACCATTATCGTTGTCATTATAATCATGAGTATAAGTATTGGCCTCGTTATCACTAGCATTATAAGTATCATGATTATCAATTATTTTTTTCTTTTGTTTCATCTTCCTTATCCTACCCTTCATGTTCCATCTCTTCTTTCTCCTTCTTCCTCTTACCTTTTCATTCTCTCCTTTTTATCGCTAATATTACTGCTAACGCTAAAACTAAACTAAGATAAAAATTATTTATGTACCATTCTACTACTACTTGTACTACTACTATTACTGCTATTACTACCACTTTCATAGCTTACTACTTCTGATCACTTCCACTAATACCAATGGTTCTTAAGGCTACACTATTAGCTATTCTCGTTTTCTGTTCATCAACAGGCACCATTTCTCGGCCCCCTTTCCTCTCTATCTGTCCCCCTCCCTCGCCTCCCAGTCTTCCCTTGGTCTACCCCTAACCTCTTCTTTCCCCCCCCCCCTCCCCCCTGTCCCTTACCTTCCATCATCCTTGTTCCCTCTCCTTCCACCTTCACGACCTTCTCCTGGCCTCCTCCCCGTCCCCTTGCATCCTTCCCTTCCCTCCTTCTCTCCTCTACTTTCCACCTCCCACACGCTCCCTGTCCTTCCACCTACACTCCCCTCCCCTGCCTCCCATCATACCCCCCTGCCTCCCGTCCCCTCACTCCTCCCCTAGCCTCTAGTCCCCTCCCTCCTCCTCTACTTCCCTGCCCCCTCCCCCCTTCTTCCTCTCCCCTCCACCCTCTACCCTCCCTCCCTCTGTCGGCACAATTACCAACACCAAATCGAAGCCGATAGATACATCTCCGTTCTGACAGTTTTATGTATCTGATATTCGTGATATTCCGCAACGCTTTGTCTGTCTTGTCCGTTTGTCGGTCTTTCGGCTCAACCTCCCCTCCCGCCCCCCACCCTCTAACCCTAATTTCTCCATTTTCCTTCCCTCCTTCCCTTCTTCCTTTTCACTACCCTCCCTCTTCCCCTTTTTCCCTCTACCCCTTCCTCTCTTCCCCTCTAGCCCTTCCCCTCTTTCCCTCTACCCCTTCCACTCTCCCCTTTCCTTAATCTACCTCTTCCACTCTCCCCCCTTCCCCACTCTCCCCTTCTCATCACCATATCCTGTTCTCACGCACAGAGTGGCTTCCTTCGTTAGGTTATCTGTAAATGTATCTGTGTGTGTTGATGTCAACACGGTTGTCCCAATTATCTATTTATGTATACAACACATTGTCTGTTGATCTTTTGTGAGGTAGGAAGGTGAGAGAGAGAGAGAAGGGGGGGGGGGGTAGAGAGAGTGAGAGAGAGAGAGAGTGAGAGAGAGTGAGAGAGAGGGAGAGAGAGAGAAACAGTGAGGGGGAGATGATGATGATGACAATGATGATAGTAATAAACAACAACATATAAACAATAACAAGAACAACGATACGACAACAACATAGTATGACAAAAGAGTAGGGAATATTCTGGACCGCCAATAAATCGAGCACATGTAACCCACGCCCTCAGAAATAACTATCGGCACATACGTGGGCGGCGTATTCTGAGAATGAATCAGGTGTTCTATCTATATATCTGCCTGTCTATCTGTCTGTATGTCGATTTTATTCGTCCATCCATCGACCTACGCATCCATCCATCTATTTATCTATCGATCTGTCCACCTATCTTTCACTTTATGTGCCTATCTCTATCGCTCTGTCTGTTTATATATATATAAATATACATACGCACACACGCACACACACATACACACACATAAACATACACACACACACACACACACACACACACACACACACACACACACACACACACACACACACATATATATATATATATATATATATATATATACACACACATATGTGTATGTATATATGCACACACACACACACACACACACACACACACACACACACACACATATATATATATATATATATATATATATATATATATATATATATATATATATATATATATGTATGTATATATGCACACACACACACACACACACACACACACACACACACACACACACACACACACACACACACACACACATATATATATATATATATATATATATATATATATATATATATATATATATATATATATATATATATATATATATATATATATATATATATATATATATATATATATATATATATATATATATATATA
>BOPN01007607.1:7500-25000 GCA_017312705.2 Penaeus japonicus | reverse complement strand
TTCTACCCCCGCCCCCACTCCCCCTACACACAGAGATCAATAAGACTCAAGATTCTGCGACCATTCACGGGCGGGAGGCGGGCTCGTGCACTCCAACTTTAAAAACTGCTATGTGTGGGAAATACTGTCTAACTATTTTAACCAGTTAATATTCAATGTCATTAATTCATTTTAATATTTATTCGGCGACTTATAAGAAAAATTATAAACCACAACACTCAGCGCGTGGGTACGCAAGTTCGCCTTGTGCCTGCAGGTCCCTTTTTCCGAGGCGACATATTGATTATTAAGGAATTTCGTTGCTCAAATCGCAAATACAAGCTTGATAACGCTCACCACTTCTTACCTATTTTATCGTGAATACCTACAATTTACACCAATCCTTTCTCAAACTGGAGGAGTTTGCACAGGGTGTTAACATTTTGACGGCATTTTAATGTATAAAAGATATTGTTAAAGAGCCATTCCACATCTCTCCTTTATCAAAATGTGGAAAATCTTCTTAACAAATGAGCAGACAACGTTAATGAATGCAAAAAAAATTCACCTGGGAGTGATTAAGAAGTTCTGAGTTTTCTCACGCACGCGGGAACTTTTTTGAACTATATCCCAGCCCAACGCCAGACGGGCTTTACTTGAATGTATCATGCATATACTTTAAAAAACGTCCTCCGAGTAAATTGGTTCCATGAGTCTCGGCTGGTGGGCGGAGTTATCGCCAGTTTAATATCTGACATTAGTCTTTGTTGGTTGCACTATGGTTTAATTAAGATAATAATTCAACTCAACAGGCGAGTTATAGGCTCGGTGTCCTTTCAACTAGCGATTGCAGTCTTATCTATGGTTTATTTCACGGTCAGTGAATTAAAATGTTTATCTATTTGAGAAATTTAGTATGATAAGCAAGATGTTTGTGAGATGTACAGGAATGATAGAAACTGGTAAAATACACTACTTTTTGCGTAAAATATGTCATTTAGTGATCCCGTAAAATAAAGTGAATTTATTACGATAACGTTTATTAATGTTCCAAGATAGATAAGACTTAAACCATTTTAGCATATTGAGTCCAGATTCAACATGAACTGTATACAAAAAACGGGGTCTGTCTGGGATATAATGCATAAAGAAATGTAAAATGTTAAAGGGCGTGGCTGGGGCAGATGGAGTTAAAGCAGCTTGCAACTTGGCTTTATTCCGTGATTCCTAATTTAGTTGCGATTTATTCATTCGTAACAGGTCCGAGGAATTACTCTTGATTTGTTAGTAGAACTGGATTTGATCCCTATTATTAAAACTCCCACTAGATATTTTAAGTAGTGATTTCTGAATGTCATTTACGATACTTCCGTGTGTAAAGTAAAAGGTAAATATATGAAAAAGTAAATTAAGAAAAAAAAATTCGTTTTGTCACAGTAATTGGCTCTGGCTAAGTTTATATTACCGATGGAATTTATATGAACATGGTTTTAGTAGCACTCAATAAAATTACATTAATTTGTTCATATCTATCCTGTGCCATAATCAACACTTGGGGTGAGCCCATTAACCGTTTCAGTCTTATAAATGAAATCGTAATTCCACGCACTTTCTTGGTACAACACACACTGTTATCAAGATGTATTGGTGTATATATTAATGGTATAAATTATTTTTCTTTCTTTCTTCTAAAGATGATCTGATTAATTTCAGACTTGCTCCACTTGAATTTCCAGTCAAATGGTAGTTATCATATACTTAGTGTTTATTTTATTTTATTTCTTTCCCGTTTCTCTTCCTTTCCCTTATGGGAAATGTTTTTTCATTGTATTCTTTCTTATTAATCGTCCATTATATCTCATTCTTAATGGGAGCAATGACTTGATAATGAGAAGATCCACCAAATTGGCAAATATGGCAAATATGGGGGTAATAACACAGTCTAATTAAAATTTACATGTAAGAATTTTGTTGCCATCTGATTATTTTTTCAAGAATCTGTTGTATTTAGTTGTTTTTACCTTTAACTCCTTTTGCGAACCGTCATGAAGACTGCTACATTCTTTAAACACTCTTGATGGAGTGTAATTTTTCAATAGTTGTAGACAGAATTCTATCATTATGAATAGAATGACTGATAAGGTAGCAAATATGAAGATATTGGGGAAGGGTGTAGAAGAAAAACAATCTTCTTTGTACCAAATTTATTACCTACACAGCACTCAGTTATTCATTTAGATATGCTCTTAAATTATCCCCAAGAATAGATTCCATCTTGGTAAACACATTTCTAGACGCTTCTTCAACATCATCTTCTACATTCTCAAGAACCTCTGTGATGTAGGGCATTGTATCCGCTAACAAAGGCTGAAGGTAGTCTTCACCAAGGCTGTCTACTAGACCTTCAAAAGTGGTTAGAGCTGCTAGAATTACCTGTGGGAGAGAATGACGACGTCTTAGAAAACAATGTAAAATGTATGCAGCTTTCCATGCACTCTATGGTTGTGCTACGACATATGATTATTAATATCAAACGCTGCAGAAAGGGTGCCAAGAGCAAAGTTAGGAGACACAGATGCTATTTTTGCTTTAGAGAACACCTTAGTTACAAATAGTAGAAAATTTTCCCTTTGTAAAACATATGGTTCATTATAAAAAAAAAATAATGGCATATTGCAAATTTAGACTGAATTCAACTATATTATTGAAAGCCCTGCAACTTCCACCTACACAAATATCATAACTACTAAAATTTGGAATTCATTTAACTGTTGATTAACTTTTTCATGAGAAAAATACAAAAGTAAATTGATCTCATTTTCTGTTGTCACAAGTAACTGCAATACTTTACTCAATATCAAAGGAACATATTTGAACATAACCAAAATAAAGTACTACAACTGAATCCAATCTGATAACTAACCTGAGGCTCATCTTCATTTCTAACTCTCTTGAGGATCTCACTGTTAAGTTCCTTCCACAATGAGTCGTCTGCAGTTGCTACAGTGAATTTGATTACACATGGCATTAAGTGATTCTTCACGCGGTCCTTGAAGGCCTCTTCTCCTCCGTGTTTGTTCTCCAGCTACAAAGCATAAGAATGTTGGGTTATTACAAAAAATCTCATTTAACCAATCACATTCCTTACTATATATGTTACAATGGGCCAAAATAGTCCACTGAAGAAGCTCTACAGCTTTACTTCTAAATCTTGCTACAATAAACAATTTAACCAAAGGAAAATAAATCTGTAACAGCAATAATGCACAGCTTATTTTCCCTCATAAATTTAAAAGATAAAAAAAAGTATTTACCTGGTCAATCAGTGGTTTAACCATCATCTTGAACCTTTCTTGGTTTATGAAGTTGACAGAATCATACGTAAATATCTTGGTGAGAGTATCCAAGATCACACTGATGAGGTCTGATGAATGTTTTTCCGCATCCTCGTCGCTTCCAAAGATCTAGAACAAATAAATAAATCATTGCTATTGAACATGTCACAATCCAATCCTACTAAGTACTGCATTTATATACCCTATAAAAATCATATACAAAAATATCAAAACCATAATGACATACAGTAATAGCAGCAACAGTATAAAGAATCATAACAATAACAAACACGTTTTCACTTACAGTACTGTGGTGGTTGAAGGAGTTGTTTCTCTCAAGCATTGCCACTGCATGGCTATATACACTGTCTGCTAATTTGGCCTTTATGAAGAGCACCTTCAGAGTGCCCACTAAATGGTCAGCAAACCTGGAAAATGGATATGATATTTGTTAGTAGTCTTCTCCCTTTTAGAGATGAGTCCATGAGAAATGGCACTGCAAACAAAGAGTCAATATCTATCAAAAAACATTTTCTTATACCTTATCACTTCTGTAAGTACTGTTGTTATAATCAGATTTATCATTATCACTATCATTATCATCATCATCATTATTTGTGTTAATATCATCACCACCTCTATCTTCAACATGGTCATCATTTAGTCAAATTAACAATTACAGGAATAATTACTTAAACTGATCAAGTAAAGCTCACCGATAGAAAGTAATCAATCTGGTGGGTTTGTCATCAACTGAGTCAACCGCCCATCTCTGGAGGGAGTTGAAGATGGCCATATTGTCATGTTCGTTGAGTCGCAGCAACAATCTGACCAGCGTTGAAATTATGCTTGTCTCCACCTTGATGATAATGTCTGAGTCTCCCTGGAATAAAAATGTTTAAGTAAGCAAAGGATTACAAGATCTGTAGCTGATTAAAATATTCATACTGATCTTTATAACTTAGATTAATAATATTAATACTGCATCCTGTTAATTACATTAACCCACTTACGACGGGGGCATTCCAGCCTTGAATGTCCCAATGCCGGGGCGTTCGAATTATTAGGCCTAAATCAATTAAATGGCTGGCACAATACTGTGCCGTCCGGCCACTGGGCTTTTGAATGCACGGTACAGTACTGTACCACCCGTCCAGAGAGGGTTAACATAATAAATGTAATTCTATCAATACCACATAGAATATCTATAGTAATAATATTGGTATAGCAATTATAAACAAGGTAGTACCAATAACTATATAACCTGACAATAATACTTATAACAATTCCTTAAAAGATAAAATTCAATAAAGATGTAAAGTTATATCTATTATATAAAAATGATAAGCAGCATATATTACCTTCTGAGTTCTTATTTCCAAAGTTTTCGAGAACAAATCAAGTAGGACTGGCATGTGGACAGTCAGTGCTTTGCTATCAGTTTTGGATATTAGATTTTCTGCCATGGCTAGCAAAGACTGTATTGCAGGAATGTCATCCTCCGATAATTTCTCATATGCCTGAAAAGTTGAAGGACAATCTTTCACCAACACTTCCTTGAAGCCTTTTTTTTATTAAGTATGGGCAATACTAAGTACACTTCTTGAAAACACATGTACAAATACTGTAAGTGTGTAATAAGAAAAAGAAAAATTAAGGACTTTCTTCTGTCCACATATAATTCACCATTGAATATTTAAGACAAAATAATATTATAAAACAGTAATCTTAATTCCCAATGGCATGAGGACACTTCAGTCTTCTCTCTTTAGGCTCACCTGTGTAAGACATGGGATAAAAATGCGAGCCTCAATGTGCTCTGACAACAAGTCTCGGACCGAAGTGAGCCTAGCATGCAGTCGTGACTCCTTTGAAACTGGCTCTTCTTTTACCACACAGAGGCGACACACTGAACATATGAGGGGTGTCAAGTAAGGAGACAGGAACTGTGGCACGTTCTCTACAAGCTGTGGAAGATTGGAAAAATTTGTTGATTTGCAAGACAGTCCATGGTCGTACCTCCACCCCCTCCCCCCAAAAAAATGGCTGAAATTAATAAATATTGCCATTATCAAACATTTTTATTGTTGCATCTTGTATAAAACTTTCACTTTATACCTTGTGCGTGGCTGTGAGTGCTGCCAGGAGAAGATAATCTGTTTCTTGGTTCTCACTGATTAGCTTGATGATAATGGGCACAAGGCGAGCAAGACGAGAAACTGCAAGGGCCTTTAATGCAGCAACTGCCTCAGCCACAACTAAGAGTGCTTGAGTCACAATTCTGTCTGGAGTATCTGGTAGAGTAGAAAGTTATGTGTTAACATTATAAAAACTTTTCTACTGTAAAGGGAAGGAAGGAGAGTAAGAATCAAAATAAGAGATTGAGAAACAGAGACAGAGAAAAACAGACCTATGAAGGTTATTTGTGATTTTTCAATTAAATTAATTAATATCTAAACTATCAAACATAATCCAATAGCTTTATCATCATTTCTCTGCAATCATTCAGTTAACCCATTCACAACAGGACATATTTTCAGCTACTCCTGCTTACGCCGAGTAGATAGCTAGCGCACAACGCTTCGAGCTGGGGTGTTTTCTCACTGTGTGTGGTTACGCTGATCCTCTCGGAGTGTTTTTCACCCACCCTATTCTTATGGTTTTCATAAAAATATTGCCATGTTCAGAGGAGTTATTTTAGTTGAAAAACATGTTACAGTAATACCTTTTAAGTTTTATCTTATTGAGCTTTGCCTATATTCTTTACTTCTATGCGAAAATACCAAAGGAAAGTGGAAGCAAAGGAAAGTGGAAGCAATCTCTTATTTGGACATCAAAAAACATGTTTTACATTTTTTTTTTAGGAAAACAAAAAGAACAATATGAATAATCATACACGTACATATGAGTATGTACATGTACCTCGTGGCGTGATATAACGTGATATGACGGGTAATCAACAAATTAGTAGTAGTATTGCATTAGTAATTTTTTACTTTATTTTACTTCTTGGCCAAACACATTTGATTTTACAATAGTTCTTTGACTCAGATCTTTATATTCAACTGAACAAGAAGCAGAAATTACCATGATGTCATCAATACGACGTAGTTTTCTGCAACATCATTTTTTTAACGTTATATCTCAATTTATGACACTCAAACACCTAAAGTAAAGTAACCGAGCCTAAGAAATTATGTAAAATTATTATATTCGAGAATAATCTAACGATCTATAGCTGACATTTCAGCACATCACAATTGCCCCTCCTGGAACGTGGCGAGAAAATGCAAGTCTTAGGACGTCACCCAGGTCTGGGGATATTTTTCAACCACGTGACAGGACATCAACCAGCATGAATGGGTTAAATATCTACAAAAAAAGAAACATCAAAATCTAACTCACTTTCCCAGCAGACCATCTTGACACCTAGATTCAGGACAGGTTTCAGCACTTCAGCATTTACGTGTGCAGAGAGGAACTTCGTGAGCAGCTGTAGACCATAGAGACTGGTCTGTCTTGTCTCTATGAGTTGGTCCGATGGGAGGCCTAAATTTTGCAATATCTCCACAAATGGCAACAGATCCTTCACGTTTTCCGCACTAGAAAGGTACACACACACACAAAAGGTAAAAAAGGTAACATAAAAACAATATACTAAATCTACATATGCTAGATACTCAATATAACCTTATGTTTTTCAATGATATAAAAGACAAAGAAAAAATGGATTTGGTGGCAAATGAGGAGCTGGAGGAGGAGATAGAAGATCAAGAAACTACTAAAGGAATATACAAAATTAAGATGAAGATAGGAATATAGAAGGGTTAAAAAGAAGAAAATGCAGGAAAAGAAAACAGAGGAGGAGAGGAAGAAGTCAAGAACAGAATAATATAAAGAAAAGAAGAAAAAAAAAAAAAAGAGGAAAGAGAAGGGGGAACGGTAGATGAAAAGAGAAGGAAGAGATGAAAAAGAAGAAATATAAATATAAAGAGGTGGAGAAGAAGAAATTAAGAATATAAAGAAAAAGAAAGGAAGAATAAAAGGAAAAGGAGAAGAAAAGAGAAGTTGGGATAGAAACCAAAAGAAAGAGAAGAAAGACAAGAAGCAGGAGAAAAAAAGAGAAGACGCAAAGGAAAAGGAAAAAAAAAATAAATAAATAAAAGAAAACCAAAAGAAAAAGACATAGTATACATATAGATAATACAATGCAGATGATCCACAACAAAAAATATAGAACAAACCTACCTGAAGAAGTTTGCATTTGGCTGAAGTTTTGCACAGAGCAGCTCAATGGCCCTGCACCTCACCACAGGCAAGGGTGATTTAATCAGGCCACCTACAACCTTTAACAACATGCTGGGAGGCAGGACTGCATTGATTCCATCCAACACAGATATCACTTTACGTTGCAAGGAACTCCAGAATTTACCTATAATATGATAGTTATAAATGTTAGAATAATGTCTAAAAACACCACAAAACAAGAATGTGTTACATTTCAAGATGGTACAGTCATTTTTATACAACTTAACCCACTGCCATTTGGAGTGCATGTATATGTGTCCTATCCACTGTGATTATATTTATCAATTTATTCACCTATTCATATCTTTTTTAACATAGATGGCTCTGCAAAGGATTAGTCAACCAAAAGTCAATTGGTAGCCCTTCCTGTAACTTTGTAACTTATTCTATGATTTATATCCCCCCCCCCAAAAAAAAAGTTCATAACTTTGTAACTTGTTCTATGATTCATATTCCCCCTTCAAAAAAATAAAAGGTTTATTACTATCACTCATGTTACTAGTATTGTAATAATAATAATGATTATAATAGGGTTAGTAACCACAAATGCTTACCTGAAGGCTTGTCTTTGTTGGCATCACATAACTCATTCACAGTGCGCAGGAAACACATTGTCTTTTCAAGAAGCTGCTGGTAGAGTTCCTGAAGCTCCCCATCAAGACCTTCTGTTTTATCACACACCTAAAATATAAATCCTTATCAATATCAAACAAGGCACTCCCTGAAAAATCTTTTACCATCAGCATCATCATTCTGATCAATAAGCTTAAACACACCTAGAAAAATGTGTCTTTACAGGTAGCTTTTAACAAAGAGCATCTTGATCCATCATCTAACACCAGTCTTGATTAATTAGGACAAGCAACCAATCGAAGGCTTACCTGACCAATAAAGTTCTCAGAGGACAACAGATGGGACATGAGACCAACACAGGTGTACTTGAAGTGGCATAACTGTTTTGTTGAGTGAATTTTCCAGTTAATAATATCATCTGCTACCAATGTTCCCTCCTCTTCTGCAACAAAAGAATTACACACAATCAAAACAACAGTAATGCAATAATGCACACTTAGGTATATATACTTCAGGCTCATAAAATCTGTTCTTAAGAAAAGACTCACCCTCTTATAACCACCATTAAAATATCACTTCCTACCTTTTTCTTCTGGCAAGTTAATTATGTACTCCATCAGCTGACAACAGGCATGGACCTGTGTCAATCCAGAGAATTGGCTACTTAGCATCAGAGCAAACTGGACATTCAAAGGAACCCCCTTTCTCTCTTCATCCTTGGGCATTGAAGCTTCATTGGCAGTGCCTTTGATTACATGGATGTCACCTGAAGTCAAATAATTAAAATTAGAAATGCAAATTATAATCATCTGTAACATATTACAGATTTTTTCAAACATTTAAGTTCAAGCAAGAATAGAAGCAGCTCCAGAAAAAGGAAAAATATTGAAAATTACTGAATTTAATGTTACTACTACTGCTGCTGACAAGATTCTACAGTGGTGTAGAAAAAATAAGTCATAAAAAAAAAAAAATTATCTCATTTTCTGATATACTCACACATAAGAGCCAAAAGCAACCACAGATTTTCTTCTACATCTATTGTGGTTGCAAGCTGTGTGAAAAGAGGTAAGCGGCGGTGCTCAGGGAGGTCTGGTAGAGCATCAACAAATACTTGACACACTTGGGCAAGTTTCACCTGAAGTTTTTCCTTCTTCTCACACTGTAAACAATTAATCAGTATCAGTATATAATCATTAATCACAGTGCTTTCTACTATACTGTTCTCTTTAATAATTTATATTTCTTTACTGAAGTAACTTCTATAATTCATCTAATTAAAGTAAACATAATCACACAAATATCATATCAAAGGATCTCAATAGAAACCAGGTATGACTTACCTTGATGAGTGTGGGAACAATACTCTGGATAGTCTGGTGAATCACTTGGAAGGAATAGGAGTCATCTCGTCTCAAGAGGGATGTGCCCATAAAGGTGAAGATTGACATCATATTGTGCATCACAACATCCTGGTGGAATTTGGAATAGATACAGGAACGTAGAACCAAAAACATTATCTACAAACTGCATAATTTATAATTTCCTGTGACAAAAATCAATACAATTTGCAAATATTGACCCTTACCGGGAAAATCTTTGATGCTAAAGCAAGGACAAGCAATGCACGACGGTGAGTATCAGGGCTTGCAGATGAGCGGATGCACTGAACTATTAGTTCAACATTTAACTGGACTTCTTTACTGATGTCTGGCAAAGAAAAAAAAAGAATGAATGGTTTTGCAAATCAATACATAATAAAGATAAAGAGAATTGTCCAAACAATAAATTCTAATCCAACCAAAACAACTAAGATATCAAGACACTAATCCACTCTGCACTACTTTAGTTACATATATAAGTTTTCAAACATATCTAGTAAAAAAAAAAAAAAAAAAAGGAAGGAAAGTATCCAATCAGCAGTGTATAACCAACCTTCTCCTTTCTCTGCAATGGATTTCTGAAGGAGATGAAGTAGTGCCGACAGGAGCTGCTGTTGTACAATCTCAGTCATAACAAGGTCTTGTGTGAAAGTCTGCTGGAGACACTGGCAAAGGGGACCAACCAAGAGCCAAGGCCGACCTAATGATGCCATCACACCAATAGTTTCTAGCATCAGACCCAGCTTCTTCCAGGAAAGCAAGTTGTTATCTTGATCCTTCTGTACTTTCCTAACAGAATAAGAAGTTTATCTTGTAAACTGGTGTTTCAAATTGTTTCAGACACATAATCCAACAATATGCTATATACTCACAAGAGATCAAATTAATTACTTTTTACCAATTTGATTTTCCAATTCAGATGCCATTTGTTATTACAGAAATAACCAAAATGATGGACAACTACTTGATCTACCCTTCATCTCTCTTCCCTAAGTAAAAATGGAGTAGGAAAGGAACAAGACACTCACTGCTTGATCCTCTTGGCTTGAGCTGCACGGATGGAGGTGACTTTTGTGGCAAGCTGGAGACCTTCTATCTTGGTAATGATCACTGATGAATCCAGGCTCACTTTCCTTAACCCCTTGCGCAACTGGGCAGCTTCATATGGGTTTTCCGACTCTGCCACACGACTAATGAGGATGCTCCAAAGCCTGGCTTGTACTTCCTCCGTTGCAATGCTTATGAAGAACTTGCGGCTCATGACCTGAAATGTCGCAAATAAAAGTTGCCTATGAGTACAAATAACGTACTCAATGTAATTAATGCAAACACTTTTTTAAAAATTGTATATCCTTAGAATGAACAATGAGAAAAAAATAAAAGTAGGAAAAAAAAATAAATAAATAAAACAAAAATGTATAATTACCTGATCCATCAATATGCTCTGAGGAGAGACAATTTCCTTGTGAAGGTCCAGCACTGTTGCTGAGCAGTTGATAGCTTTAATGAAGATGTCCCAACCAGCTTCTGTCTCAAGAACCCCTGAGGTGGTTGGGGTGAAGCACAGCAGAATGTAGTACAGGGAGAGAGAGCTTGGCACATCTAACTTGGAGTCAGGCTTTAGAGCTCCTATCTTTGCAAATATACTGTTAGCTAGTGGTAGCAGATTCAGCAGCACATTCTGTTGAGGGAAATTTACCAACTTTAGTATGTAGTTTTAGTTTCCTGAGTTTCTTTTCATCCTATAGCAAAAGAAAATAAACAAAATAACATAAAAGGAAAATAAAAATATTTCTTATTAAATAAAATCCATAAATTTTATTTTATAACATAAACATTTATTATAAAGGATACAGCCTTAAAGGAATAAAGAAAAAAATTATCCAACTTACTGTATTGGTGATGTTAATCAGCATATACTGAATGGCAACCTTAAAATGCAGTGATGTATGCTCAGACGTTAGAACCTCCAACAAACCCTGGATTATCTGCAAACCCTTCGATGATGGCTTGTCTCCAAATTCAGATAGTACCAATGAACAATGACTGGAAAATGAAAATAGTTCTTAATATAATCCTAACATAATTTGATGAAAATGATGTCAATCCTTTCATTGTTTTCATAGAAGAGAGTCAAGTGATGAGTGCCAAATATAATTAAATGTTGGTTACAAAATGCTTTAAATATACCATCTGCTTGCCACTCATTATTTCTTGACAACAATGTGGCAACAAATAAGCCTGTTGGCATCTATTGTCATACATCTTCCCCTTATTCTAGGCAAGTTGGAGGTATAATGGTAATTAATATTGTTTAATGTGTCATTAACCCACACTGATTTACAGTTCATGAAGAGAACGCTACTGGCATCCTTTTAAATGTTATACTATTTCTTTAACAAGATGTGCAATCATCTTCTACTGCCATTACTTAAGGATAAGCCATATACACAGAGCAGATGCTTTGCCCAGGCTATGGCCTCTATGGTGACCCCTGGCTTGTGTCAGCTAGTGTTAACTCGTGATGACTCAAGATAAGAAGCCTGAGCTTGGTCCTTACCCACCATAGTGCCTAGCCACAGTAGTAACCGCCACGAAACAGTGGAAACTCACAAGCTTGGACAGGGTTCGATCTGTCAACCACACGGATGTGAGGCTGACATGCTACCACTGTACTAGTCTGACAGCTTAATGCCATTACTTGCATAATGGTAAAGTTTTGTTGCATCTAACTATGACTGAAGGAAAAAACTGGATAATACCATGGAGCAAATGTCTTTCTTATATATTTTCTTTAAACATTCTTAGAACTTATAAGAACTATGTTGCTGATTTCTTCTCTCGCATTTTAGAAAGTTTAGTACTCTGTGACTAATTTACCCTTACACCGTGTTACAGCTTAACCATGTCTGCTGATAGCAACACCTATGCCCTTGGGCTGGGGTGTCAAATGTATGGCCAATTTTCAACTTGCTGCTCCAGCCATACCATATGCTTTACATGATGTAACTGGCCCTTGTATTTAGAAGGGCCAATTTTATTATATTATATATAGTAATTTATATCATATATATAAATCTGTTATATTATATAACCTTTTCTCATCAAAAGGCCCCTTTTTATCTTTTATGTGTAACATTCTTTATCACGTTTAGAACTACAGCTGGAAGGTATATATGCTTATCTAACTGAATAAGCACTTAAAAAATTGATAATCAAGATTAATTTTGGGGAGCTAAGAAATTACAATTTTTTAGGTATCACTGTTCAAGATCATGCAGTAGTTAAAAAGGTTTTCTGGCTCAGATCCTAAAGAATGCATATGATTTGAAGGTTAGGCTTTACCAAAACTACAATAGTTGTATAAAATACACTAGAGCATCAACAATGAACAAATTTTCCCTAGTCAAACTGAATCCCTAAAACAAAATCAAATAAAGAATGCCTGGAGAATGCTAACCTCTCATCAGCAACAAGTTCCTCGTCGTGCTTGACAAGCGTTTTCAACAGCAAGCTATGGTTGTCCTGACTCAAACCACCACCAATAACTCTGGTCAGCTCCTTTACACAGCTCATGGCCTCACGTCGCACAAGCTGGCTGGCGTTGGTAAGTGCTGACAGCAGGGAAGGCACTAAGGGCTGTTTTGTGCCAAGGGCCCAAGCCAGACTGGCAGACTGTGACTTCAGGAGTGATGATCCAAGTTTTAGACTCCACACCTAAATAAGATTAAAAAAAGAAAAAAAAAGAATGAGTTTATATAAATAAATATATATATATATATATATATATATATATATATATATATATATATATATATATTTATATATATATATATATTACATATATATATATATATATATATATATATATATATATATATATATATATATATATATAAAAGCTGATTAAATATTTTTTATCAACTATCAGTTTATGACTAAACAAGAACATTATTTAGAAATATAATGAAAAAAGAAAAGAGAAGAAAAGAAAAATATTCTATGAAATGAGGATGAAAATAAAATCATCATATGACTTGGATATCAAAAAGGGATCATTATATAAACAAAGAACAAACAATATTGTAAATCAAAAAGGTGGAGTAGCACAATTATGAACATTACCTGCATGGTTTCATCAACAAGATCAGAGAGAGAGGAATGCCATCCCCAGATCATGGAGAGGAAGTGGTATCTGTTTTCTACACTTTCTAAAGAATCCTGAAACAATACCAAAATTGAATGCATGTAATGTAGACACAAGAAATCGATTTCAAAGCTATATAAAACAAAAATGAACATGAATAAAAATAAATCTATAAAAGTTAGGCAAAAGTTATGTCCAGTGACTGAACCACTTTTAGACAAATATCCTTAAAATTAGGATCATAGAATACTTACTTTCAGAATGATCACTACCAAACTGTCTCTCAAGGCAGTCCCAACAATATCAAATCTCTCCAATTGTATTGCACATCTCAGGGTTTTTACAAGGAGAAGGATATTTCCTTCCTCCACATCCTGGAAAAAAATTGTTTATAGAGTTTTGTTTATGGACCATTGAACTGATCATCAAATTTTCTGAATATAAATATGCAAGATTTTATACATTCATAAAAACCTACCTTACACTATATAAATTATGCATTTTTCACACAAGCAAGTTTTGACAAAATCTAATTTGTACAACTGTGATCAAATCTGTAATCTCTAACCTCCATGAATGGTGTCCAAAATGTGGTAGTACTGCAGGCAGCAGGTTGTTTGAAGACTTGAACAGCTTGCTTTAAACAGTATGTCAAAAATGGGAGAGTCAGGGAACCCTTTTGTGCAGCCTCAAGACAGAGGGCAAGTTCAACATGGTCTGCCTTCCCTTCTGTATCTTTGGTTTTATCAGCTAATGCCTGGTAAACATAAGAGGTTAAGTTTATAAACTTACTATAGAATTCAATAACTTTCAAATGTTCTAATTATTTCATACAAATAACTGATATAATTTCATCTATTTTGAGTAAGGCATAACAATCAACAATGTTTTAAAGAAATACTTAAAAAAAAAATAGAGAGAAAATTGCTTCATAAAGAGGCAAATGAATAATTGCTTACCTTTACATCAGATTCCAATCCAACCTGACATGCATCAACAATCCTGTGTGCTAATTTCAAGCGCATATCATCCTCCATCTTATCACTGACTAAACCACAGACCAGCAGAACGAGAGAGACAAAGCACTTGAGCTGGTTATTCTGAAAACCCAAATGATTTTCTACATATGACCACAAGGCAAACTGCTCTTCTTTGGATAACTCGCTGATAGCCTTTGGGACAACTTTCATGATCATCCGTAGGTATTTCTTTTGCTTGAGGTTTGTAAACAAAGGATTGAGCTCCATGGACAGGGCTGCCAGGAAAGGGCTGCAAACAGTCAGCTTTGACTTCAGAATCATCTTAGCAGCTTCATAGTCCTGATTCTTGGGGAACAGCACATATGGAAGGCATATGAACAGGACATTCATTAGCTGATCTTTGTCATAACGTGAAGAAAAAGTTTGACAAAGCACCCTCAAGCATGGCATTTGTATATCTCCCCATTTTTCATGGTGTTCCTCAACTCTCTCTAGAAGCTCTTCACATTTTTCCATAGTGTACGAGGTCTCTAGCATTTGCATGCCCTTCTCCAGAGACAAAGCCACAGATACTATAGCTGGGTATTCATCATTTAGCATATTTGTCATCTGCATCTTGATCATTTTTTCATCATTCTCCTGCAATAATAACATTTGTTAAAGGCTAATAAGGCACACTATTAAAATTTGCTAACTGGAAAATGTAAAACCTTTTTAATTAAAGTTGATATAAAAAGCTGACATCCAATAATTTCTGACTTATAAAGACGATAACTACAATGAGTCTCTCTTACCAAACCCTTGTTGACTTTCTCTGCAAAATTCTCAACAGCAGCCAGACGGAGCTTATCATCTGGATGGACTAAGTGAGTGAAGCTTGTTCCCTTACCCCCATCTTGGCTGTTCAGCACCTTCTTCAAAATCTGCAATATACAGAAGAGATATCTAGGTAAGGGAACCTTTTACCCATTTGCGCTGGATGACGTGTTGATATGTTTTGTGGTTTTTGTGTCAGACGCTGGTGACGAGTATCTGGGCAAGGCTGACGCTCGGGGTGAGCGATCGGGAAGCCCAGGCTCGTGGCTTGTGCGCCCGAGAATCTCGAGGCGTTAGGCTTATGCGTTCGAAAACCCTGGCATTATGACCATGCAAAGCCAGAATCGCCCTGGCGTGAATGGGTTAATAACATGAAGATGCCAAAAAATTGAGGTGGATGATGGAGCAGCAAACAGAAAGATGAAAAGAGGGGACAATGTTGAAGTAGATATAGCTTTCACTCTAGTACTGTGATGAGCATAAGGAAACTCTCCGTACAGTAAGTGTTTGAAATGGCCGTTTTTGCTAACAGGAGTTAATTGCAATTTTAAATTGTTATGGGGTAGGAGAAGTTTTTATGTTAAAATTACATACCAAAAACAAAATGTAAGCAACATACCAGAGTCACAACCCATTTTATTCATGAATTTGATTCCACCCTATATAAACATCCATACTTAAAATGAACAGCACATAACAGAACAGCACATAAGAATATCCCAAAATATCATGAAGTATATAGAGAATGACGGTTGGTATCAAACAAATATTTGTTGTGAAACAATAATAATTTGAATGACAAATATTCTCTGTGAATATGATGTGTATAGGTGTATAAAAATGATGACCACTTACTAGTTGCTCATTTGTTTGGTGAGCACCTTTGTCTCATTGCTCCTTTACAAGAAAGATATTTTTTCTTTTCTTTTGTATGTGAAAATAGCAAGGATAGGGCCTTTTCTGAATAATAATACTAACAAAAACAGAATGGCAGACATAGTATTATATAGCAAAAGTACTAGATGATAAATGAAATAAGCAGGCCATAACTTTCAATAAAAATGTGATGTGTGGAGAATTCCCCGAAACAAATATTTGAATATAATTTTCGCAAAACATCAGATTTTTTGTGTGCACTTTTACCCAGTTTTAATAGCAGATATATGATTTAGTCGTCTTTAAAAACAGAAAAAAAGGAATTATACACATTTTAAATTTGTTAATGCTGTATATACCAGATTGCTCAGAGATGTCACATGCCAGACTTAAGCCAGAGTACTGGCTTGGAGAGTTGGTATAAACAGATTTATATCTAATTTTTGAGACCAACATCACCCCTTTGGTTCATTGCAGGACCCTGACATCCTTTTTTTTTTAACTCATAGTCAGGAGGTTAAAGATCTTACCAACTTGTACTTCTTCTTGCCAGGATGCATATCATCCCAGCTGATCAGTTTTGCCATGGCTTGACTGTAACCATCTGTATGATTGACCTCCAGCTCATTAATAGCCAAACCCAAATTCATGGTGGCCATTTTCTTTATATATTCATAATTGTTTTCCACTGCTTCAAACACACTCCTGTGGAAAAAAAACAGTATTGATTATTTTTTTCCCTCATAATCCTGACTTCTCTTCTGTATATACATAAAAGTGAAAGTAATCAGAACAGACAAGTATAGCTTATGACAAATCTATGAAATATTTGGATCTTACCAAATTACTTCTGCAGCATCAGAGCTTGAGAGAGGCATTTTCCCTAGTAGTTGTAGGAGGAGTGCAAATTTTTCTTCTTTTACAGTATCCTTCAGCTTGCAATCTTCACTGCACAGCCACCTAAAAAAGATTAAAAGAGATGCAACATCTAACTGGACTTTTTAAAAAGAAGCTTAAAATCTGCAACAAGTATATTAAGCACATAATGAAATAAACATGTAGAAAATAAACAAAATATATAATCTTCTGGACTGACAAAACGGC
>BOPN01007607.1:0-2500 GCA_017312705.2 Penaeus japonicus | reverse complement strand
TTGTTCGGAAAATTTACCATATAATGTACTCAGAATTATGAAAAGACAACAGCAACAACAAAAATAATAACAACTCTACGTTCATCATAAATGCATTGTAAATTGCTTTAGCATTTGCAAAGCATTAGTTACTTTAATGAAAACTTAAGTATTGCAGCTAGAAGATGCTCCAAGAGGATACAATTCATCCAACATACTGTATAATTGCGCATAAGATAGTAATCACTGGTAAATTGTCATTAACTAATTCTATACCCAGGAATTTCTAAATTTTAATTAATGCTGTCAACTCTCATATGATTACATATTGGTTAAAACTCAGTAAAAATAAATACAGGTAGACAGTACTGGTTGATGCCCAGACTTTTCATTCCAAATACATTTACACTTCCTAATTTTCAATTGATATTTGTAGTGTTTCTCCGTGATACAAAATACCAACTTCAATTTGATCTTCTCAGCTTTAATGGTGTTTTCTGAATAACGTTGCATTTTTAAATACCAAACTTTCACATTTTTATTCTACAGTAGACAGGTTTAGGATGAAACTAAGGTATATTTGTGTTATATAGATATGCAATTTATTCATATATTACCCCGTAATTTCTCTGATATACTTCATGCCCTCCTCTACTATCGGGACCCAGATTGTGGGGTACAGGGGTGGAATTGCGGATTATATTCACTATACATGAGTAGCAGAGGGTGAGAGGGATCCACTGATATCCCTCATTGATATTTAGTAATGTGGCATAATTCGGAAAATTTACAGCTTCTAGTATATTTCCAGCTTTTTCAAGTATACCACAACACATCAGCTACAGTATGCATCCTAAGGCAATATTCTGTCACACCGAATGCTTCATTATAACCAAACACTGTAACAACCAGGATAATCATGCAATATCACCTGTCAAAATAATCTGTCATTAAGAAGTACTAGAATTAACCGTAAACCGAAATAATACAGGGTTAAATAATTAATAATTCAACTCTGCAAAGTACAGGGAGAGAAAATCTTGAACTCAATTGCAAAACATGCCATATTACGTCCCTAAATAACTTTTAATAATGTATACTATATTCACTGATAAAAATATATAACTTACTCTTATTATACAAATGCAGCTGTTCTTGTTATTTAATCCTGTCTAATTCATGGCACAATAAACAGGTAATTTACACGCAACAGGACCGTGCGGCCTCCTGAACCACGTTGAAGCATGGGTTGTTTTCTTGGGAATACGGACGCAAAAGTTTTTTCACGTAATCTTGTGATAAAATACAATATGATGAAAATTGTTCTAAATACATCTACTTTATTTTTACTACTAAAGGAAGAACTGGTAATGAAGCTGTGAGGTGCACCTAAAAAAAAAACTACGAGCGTAATAAATAATCATATAAGCCTTTCCCGAAATATTGAACCCTCGGTACACTTTTTAAAAGCGTAATTCCGTAATATCTGACTGTGGTTCCATGAAGCTTAAGGATCCTGCTTTACATATGTCAACTCTGTAAACCTTTGTATTATAACTTGAATTTTACAGGAACCACGATATATCTTTTCTATCACGTTTATCAGTTAATCATCTTGTACTAATGTATGTATGCATATACAAATACACACACACACACACACACACACACACACACACACACACACACACACATATCTATCTATCTATCTATCTATCTCTCTCTCTCTCTCTCTCTCTCTCTCTCTCTCTCTTCCTCTTCTTTTCCTTCTCTCTTCTGCTCTTGACTCATTAAAATGATTATATTAAGTCCCAGACTGATTAGCGTGACTCGTTATCTGGGAATCGTTATCTTCAGCAACCGATACTCATCATTAAGGCTATTCATCTGATTCATCATTTACTCGCTTCATACCGGGCAGTGGAATAGGTAGATACGGAGAGGAAGGGAAATAGAGAGTAAAGCAGAGAGAGAGAGAAAAATAGAGAGACAGAGAGACAGAGAGAGATAGAGAGAGAGAGAGAGAGAGAGACAGAGAAATAACGAGGATAAGGGAGAGAGAGAGAGAGAGATAGAAAGAAAGATAGAGAGAGAGAGGAAAAATAAATATGGGGGTGTACAGGACGCATTGAGAATATTCATTATAACAGCATAAAATAAATATAAATACGAGTAATGATAATGCAATCACGTGGTTATGTTGATGGCTGTGACAAAGATAAGAAGTGAAATAACCATTATGATACCTGTATGAAATAATAACGATAACACGATAACAAGAACATCCAGGAAAACGTTTAAGACAGAACATTCGTAGCGCAGCGAAGAGTTGAGTAAACCTTTCCTTAAGAAAAGTTTACAAGGTTTTCACTACATCGGCTCGTGTGTGGCGGCTCACGAATGTTCTCTGTGGAGATAACATCCCCCTCGACTGATGTTCAGGTCTGAAGGGCTATGCAGAAAGGCAGTGACATTCTGTTCGAGTTTGAAGGAAATAGATTTGGTAGGCTGGCATATATAT
>BOPN01007606.1:55000-56663 GCA_017312705.2 Penaeus japonicus | reverse complement strand
TATATATATTGTGATGTACATTATCATATATTACATTAATTACTGTTTTGATAATAACTCGATGAACTATATATTTAGGTAAATAATTAGAACTATAGTGTTGCAAAAACGCATCACATGGAATGCCAGCTTGAGCCCAAGTTGCAAAGACCAAAGCCAGGCATATCGGCCCGACTCTATATTGGATGAATGTATGACTGGGCTTCCATGGGAAAGAAAAAAATACCATTTGTTTACGCTTCTCGGTGTTTTGGGAAGGGGCCTGACAGAAACCGAAGTATATCTAAAAGCATATCATTTTACTCACAGATATACTGTTATCATATTAACCAAAAATGGAAATGTTTCTTATCGTTTACTGATATGGATAAGAAATAATCATACAGATCACAAATCAATGAAAATGGAATTATAATCACGATCCATGTAATTTTGTTTCTAGCCTTATACGACCTTGGTCTTCCGGGAGACAAGTGGACAAGTGGACCTGCGTGCATGTTTCCAGCCACAGGAGCGCGGCTGATTTTGCAAGCGATCGCAAGTCGTTCGTATACCCTCACATCTTAGCAAGTTGATTCCCCGGTAAATTTCCTAGTTTCACTTGATATTCCGTCTAGAGGGAGGAGAGCACAAATAGCAGCCGCCCCTTATTTTATATTATTTAAAGACAATATCTTCATGAGAACAGTCGTTCCTTGAGCATTTGTAGCTCTTCAAGAATCTCATTCTATGTCCGACAACTGCAATTGAACAATTAAAGGAGAAAATAATAGTGATGTAACTTACGCATTTCAAAATTACTAAATGAAGTGTGAAACTCATTTTTCCAAAACTTTAACGCTTTACTATAGAATTCTGCATTTCAGAAGTTTTGCAGAAGAGCCTTTAGAAAGGAAAGTCAAATAAAAAATAGGAACCTTGCCTATTTTTCTGTGAAGAATTAACAAAGAAATGCGTGCTTATCACTCTAATAACAGGAGTGTCGATGCAACAAAGTACTGAAATGGGTTTAATAACATCTTACTTCATTACTACAAGTGACATTATTACACTGCCATTAGTCTCCTATTATCACCATCGCTATTGTCATAATTATCATCATCACCATTATTCTTATCATCACACAGCCATCAGCATCATCAATATCATTATTAGTATAATCATTATTATCATCACTACTCTCACCTACTCTCCTTTTATAATCATTATCATAATTATTTTAACACCACCATCATCCTCATCATCTTTATCATTATCATTATTGTTATTATCATCCTTACCACTATTGTCATTATCATTATTATCATTATCATTATTGTTATCATTATCATCATCATCATATCATCCTCATTATCAAGATTAATAACATAATTACTTATGATTAGTACCATTGTAATTGTTAACATTAAATGGATTGAAATCATAATTCTAATCCGATATTAATCATAGTCATGTATCGTCATCCATTCCAAAAATACATATCTGTCTTCATCGTTAACATTTTAGCGAATATAGTGCCAATATCATCATAATTGCTACTATGATAACCACTGTTATTATCATCAGGATCCTTGTTTTCATTATCATTATAGTTATTACTACCCTTATCACCATTAAACAGATCCATTTTATTATGGTCACTATTATCATCATCATTGTTAAT
>BOPN01007606.1:25000-37500 GCA_017312705.2 Penaeus japonicus | reverse complement strand
CAGAGCTTGGTCCTCAAGATTATCGAAGTACAAACAAATTGACAGAGATTTCATATCACTCACGAAGGAAAACTGTAAAACGCTATCGTGAGATCGTGTTTGGCCATTGTCATTTTCGAAGGTAAGGTAGACAAGGCAAAGGTGCATGCGTGTGTGTGTGTGTGTGTGTGTGTGTGTGTGTGTGTGTGTGTGTGTGCGAGTGTGTGTGTGTGTGTGTGTGTGTGTGTGTGTGGAAAGGTGGATGAACGAGGGGTGAGAGAAGGGAAGGAGAGGAAAATGGAAGGAATAGACAAGAAAAGGGAAAGTATGGTTGATCAATTAAAGGGAAACAAAACAGACAAAGAAAACAGTAATTGAGAAATAAATCAGAGAGATAGACAGATAGATAGAGAAAGATAGACTGATTGATGAAGAAAGACAGAGGGATAAGTGGAGAAAAATAGAAAGAGAAAAAAAAGCAGAGATAGATGTGTCTCTCTTTGTGTGCGAATGTCCGTGTATCAGTAAGGAGAGACATAAAATTGAATATCCGAGATGTCAACCAACAAAGACAGATTACATGCATTGCATTGCAACAATGGCTATTTCGAACCACAAGTCAGGAGGAGATGTGTGTGTATTGCAATCAATCATAAGTAAATTGTCATGTCCAAAGCAGTATCATTTAATGAATTCCAACAATTATAAGCGATGATGGATTTCACTCTGCCACAGGGAGATTTATATGCAAATAAACGAACTTGCATTAAGATATGTAATGTGTCCACAAGCGTGTGTGCGTGTGTGTGTGTGTGTGTGTGTGTGTGTGTGTGTGTGTGTGTGAATGTACGGGTGTGAATTACGTACATGTGTGATTGTGCGATTATGTGTGCGTGTGTGTAAGGGGGGGGGGGGGTAACGTGCATCTGAATGTTTGTATATGTATAAATCAAGTTTAAATCATGTTGTAATCAGGACACAGACAATGGATTTATGATATCAATAAGGTTCAAACAGTTAATATCATTATTATTGTTATCACCATTATCATTTTTATCATTATCATTATATTTATTATTGAAATCATCATTATATTTATTTATCACTATTTATTCTTATCATGATGATAATCTTCACTTATTATCATTATCATCTTTACTATTATCATCATATTCTCATTATTCTTATCTTTATTGTTAATGCTCTTATTATGATTGATATCATTATTCTTATCATTATCATTATCATCACCTTCATTATCATTTCCTTCATCTTGCTATCATCATCATCATTACAATCCATATCAATATCATCCTTTTAATCAACATCATCATTATTATGATTATTATCATCATGACTTTTATTATTAGTAGTATTGTTATCATTGTCATCATCATCAGTATCATTACTATGATCATTATCATCTTTAATATCATCTTTAACATCATCATTATCATCATTATCATCTTTAACATCATCATAATCATCCTTACCATCATTATTATTACTATCATTACCATCAATATTTAAATCACTGTTATCATCATTATCATCATTTCGTTATCATTGTAGTCATTACTTTCATTACTCTCATTGCTGTTACTATTGAATAATCCTCATTATCATTAGTATCAATATGATTGTCATATTGCTATTATTATCATTATTGTTATTATCACTGTCAATATTTTGGTAATGAGTATCATCATCATCATCATTAGCATTATTATTGTTATCATCATATTGATTATTATCAGTATTATTGTTGTTGATATTGTTATTACTTTTATCTTTATCATTATTAGCATTTTTTATCATTATTATTATCAGCATTATCATCATTAGCATTATTTTCAGTGCAATGATTATCATTATTATCATCATCATTATTAAAACTATTGTCATTATTGTTACAATAATTATCATTTTCATTATCATGATCATCGACATTGTCATTATCCTTATTATCACTATTATTATCATTTTATAATTATGATTATCCTTTAATAATCTTTATTGTCGCCATTATTGTTATTGTTATAATCATAATCATTATCAATATCATTATAACTATCATTATCATCATTATAATCTATATCATTATTATCAATACTATCATCGTTATCATTACTAAAATCCTCATCCTTATTATCATCATCATTGTTATAATCATTATCATTAATATTAATGAATTATTATATTATCATTATCATCGTTATTTAATTATTATTGTTATCATCATTATCATTGGTGTTACCATTATTACCATTATCATCATATTGTTATCGCTTAAATTATTTTTATCGTTATTACTACTTCTAGTGTTATTATCGTTAGTACTGCGGTTATCATTATCATCATCATTGCTATTAATATTATCATAATTGTTAATGTTATCCTTGTTAACAGCATTATTATCATAATTATTTTTATCATTATCATCATCATCATATTTATCATTGTTATCAATATTCTGTCTATCAATCTAATCTTTATCATCACTGCTATCATCATGATCATCATCACCTATTTTACTATTATCATCGTCATTATTACTATTGTTATCATTAATAGTAGCAGTATCATTAATAAATTTTCTTTATCATTACTATCATGAATATTATTGTTAATATTATTATCAAAACTATTCAATTCATCAGTATCATCCTCATTTTTGGGATTATTGTTATCATTATAGTTATTATCATCATTATCCTTATTATTGTTGTTTTTCTTACATTTATATCAAATCATATCACTACTTTCGTTACTGTTATCATCATCATTGTCATTATCATTATTATTATCATCATTATCGTTATCATTATCTATGTTATAATTATCATTATTATCCCCATGACTGTGTTTATCATTATCATCCTTTTTCTCCCTTCCCTACAGATGTCCTTCCCTTCTTAACCCTTTCTCCTGCCTACCTTCCTTCGCTCTCTCTTTCTTTCTCTCTTTTTTTTTCTCTCTTTCTTTTTCTTTTTCTCTCTTTCTCTCTTTTTTTCTTCTCTCTCTCTCTCTCTCTCTCTCTCTCTCTCTCTCTCTCTCTCTCTCTCTCTCTCTCTCTCTCTCTCTCTCTCTCTCTCTCTCTCTCTCTCTCTCTCCTTCCCCCTGACCATCTCTCCCCCAGACCCTCTCTCTTTTCCTCCTCCTGTCCCTCTCTCCTTCCCTCCCTCTCCCTCTGACCCTCTCCCCCTCCCTCCCTCTGACCCTCTCTCTTTCCCTCCTTCAGAACCTCCCTCCCTCTCTTCCTCCTTCCCTCAGACCCTCCCTCCTTCAGAACCTCTCTCCCTCACTCTCTCAGACCCTCACTCCCTCTCACACTCAGACCCTCTCTTCCTCACTCCTTCAAATCCTCCCTCACTCCCTCCTTTCTTTACCCCCCTCCCTCCCTCAGACCCTCTCTCATTCCCTCCCTCCTTCCCTCAGACCCTCTCTCCCTCTGACCCTCTCTCCCTCCCACCCTTTCTCCCTCAGACCTCTCATCCTCAGATCCTCTCTCCCTCCCTCCCTCAGACCCTCCCTCCCTCCCTCCCTCCCTCCCTCAGACCCTCTCTCTCTCCCTCCCTCAGACTCACCCAACACCCAAACTCTTCCCCCTCAACCCTTTCCCCAAAAAAGGTGCGTGGGGGGCATGCACTATCGGCAGTGTTATTAAATTTTGGCTCCACACTGGTCGTCATGAAATTGAGATTCGGGAGCGTGTTATCCGGCCATGCTTTTTGATTAATTTCTGTCAGTTTTTTTTTTTTTTTTTTTTTTTTTTTTTGAAAAAGGGGTGAGGGGTGACGAGGAGGGGGGGAGGGGGAGGGAGGAGGGGAGGGAGGGGAAAATTTAATTGAGATAGAGGAATTAATGAGTTGTACTGAGGAGGTTAGAGGGAGGTTAGAGGGTGAGGTGGTTAGGGTGTGGGTAGGGTTCGATGGATCATGAGAGGTGGAATGGGGAGGTTAGGAGGATGAGGGTAGGTTGGAAGGGTAAAGGGAGGGGTGGGGGATGCGAGGGTGGAAGTGAAGGGCGTGAGAGGTGATCAGATGAGATTGGGATGGAGGGAGGAGGAGGAGGCGTGGAATGGGTCTAGGCAGAGAGGAGGTCAGGGGTGACTTTTTCTCCTTCATTAGAGGGGGGGGGGGGGGGAGGGGAAAAGCCGCTGGAAGGGGATATACTTTCTTCCGTTGATTTCTCTCTCCTTCTTTCCAATTCCCCTTCTTCTGTTGAGTTCTCTCTCCTTCTTTCCAATTCTCCTTTTTCTGTTGAGTTCTCTCTCCTTCTTTCCAATTCCCCTTCTTCTGTTGAGTTCTCTCTCCTTCTTTCCAATTCTCCTTCTTCTCTTGATTTCTCTTTTCTTCTTTCCAATTCCCCTTCTTCTGTTGAGTTCTCTCTCCTTCTTTCCAATTCCCCTTCTTCTGTTGAGTTCTCTCTCCTTCTTTCCAATTCTCCTTCTTCTCTTGATTTCTCTTTTCTTCTTTCCAATTCCCCTTCTTCTGTTGAGTTCTCTCTCCTTCTTTCCAATTCCCCTTCTTCTCTTGATTTCTCTTTTCTTCTTTCCAATTCCCCTTCTTCTATTGAGTTCTCTCTCCTTCTTTTTCCAAATTCCCTTCTTCTCTTGATTTCTCTTTTCTTCTTTCCAATTCCCCTTCTTCTGTTGAGTTCTCTCTCCTTCTTTCCAATCCCCCTTCTTCTCTTGATTTCTCTTTTCTTCTTTCCAATTCCCCTTCTTCTATTAGGTTCTCTCTCCTTCTTTCCAATTCCCCTTCTTCTGTTGAGTTCTCTCTCCTTCTTTCAATTCCCCTTCTTCTGTTACAGTTCTCTCTCCTTCTTTCCAATTCCCCTTCTTCTGTTGAGTTCTCTCTCCTTCTTTCCAATTCCCCTTCTTATGTTGAGTTCTCTCTCCTTCTTTCCAATTCCCCTTCTTCTCTTGATTTCTCTTTTCTTCTTTCCAATTCCCCTTCTTCTGTTGAGTTCTCTCTCCTTCTTTTTAATTCCCTTCTTCTGTTGAGTTCTCTCTCCTTCTTTCCAATTCCCCTTCTTCTGTTGATTTCTCTCTCCTTCTTTCCAATTCCCCTTCTTCTGTTGAGTTCTCTCTCCTTCTTTCCAATTCCCCTTCTTCTGTTGAGTTCTCTCTCCTTCTTTCCAATTCCCCCTTCTCTATGTTGAGTTCTCTCTCCTTCTTTCCAATTCCTTCTTCCTCTTGATTTCTCTTTCTTCTTTCCAATTCCCCTTCTTCCTGTTAAGGTTCTCTCTCCTTCTTTCCAATTCCCCTTCTTCTCTTGATTTCTCTTTTCTTCTTTCCAATTCCCCTTCTTCTCTTGATTTCTCTTTTCTTCTTTCCAATTCCCCTTCTTCTGTTGAGTTCTCTCTCCTTCTTTCCAATTCCCCTTCTTCTCTTGATTTCTCTCTCCTTCTTTCCAATTCCCCTTCTTCTGTTGAGTTCTCTCTCCTTCTTTCCAATTCCCCTTCTTCTGTTGAGTTCTCTCTCCTTCTTTCCAATTCCCCTTCTTCTCTTGATTTCTCTTTTCTTCTTTCCAATTCCCCTTCTTCTCTTGATTTCTCTTTTCTTCTTTCCAATTCCCCTTCTTCTGTTGAGTTTCTCTCTCCTTCTTTCCAGGAATTCCCTTCTTCTGTTGAGTTCTCTCTCCTTCTTTCCAATCCCCCTTCTTCTGTTGAGTTCTCTCTCCTTCTTTCCAATTCCCCTTCTTCTGTTGAGTTCTCTCTCCTTCTTTCCAATTCCCCTTCTTCTCTTGATTTCTCTTTTCTTCTTTCCAATTCCCCTTCTTCTGTTGAGTTCTCTCTCCTTCTTTCCAATTCCCCTTCTTCTGTTGAGTTCTCTCTCCTTCTTTCCAATTCCCCTTCTTCTGTTGAGTTCTCTCTCCTTCTTTCCAATTCCCCTTCTTCTCTCAGTTTCTCTTTTCTTCTTTCCAATTCCCCTTCTTCTGTTGAGTTCTCTCTCCTTCTTTCCAATTCCCCTTCTTCTCTTGATTTCTCTTTTTCTTCTTTCCAATTCCCCTTCTTCCTGTTAGGTTCTCTCTCTCCTTCTTTCCAATTCCCCTTCTTCTCTTGATTTCTCTTTTCTTCTTTCCAATTCCCCTTCTTCTGTTGAGTTCTCTCTCCTTCTTTCCAATTCCCCTTCTTCTCTTGATTTCTCTTTTCTTCTTTTTCAATTCCCCTTCTTCTGTTGAGTTCTCTCTCCTTCTTTCCAATTCCCCTTCTTCTCTTGATTTCTCTTTTCTTCTTTCCAATTCCCCTTCTTCTCTTGATTTCTCTTTTCTTCTTTCCAATTCCCCTTCTTCTGTTGAGTTCTCTCTCCTTCTTTCCAATTCCCCTTCTTCTCTTGATTTCTCTTTTCTTCTTTCCAATTCCCCTTCTTCTCTTGATTTCTCTTTTCTTCTTTCCAATTCCCTTTCTTCTGTTGAGTTCTCTCTTCTTCTTTCCAATTCCCCTTCTTCTGTTGAGTTCTCTCTCCTTCTTTCCAATTCCCCTTCTTCTGTTGAGTTCTCTCTCCTTCTTTCCAATTCCCCTTCTTCTCTTGATTTCTCTTTTCTTCTTTCCAATTCCCCTTCTTCTCTTGATTTCTCTTTTCTTCTTTCCAATTCCCCTTCTTCTGTTGAGTTCTCTCTTCTTCTTTCCAATTCCCCTTCTTCTGTTGAGTTCTCTCTCCTTCTTTCCAATTCCCCTTCTTCTGTTGAGTTCTCTCTCCTTCTTTCCAATTCCCCTTCTTCTCTTGATTTCTCTTTTCTTCTTTCCAATTCCCCTTCTTCTGTTGAGTTCTCTCTCCTTCTTTCCAAGTCCCCTTCTTCTCTTGATTTCTCTTTTCTTCTTTCCAATTCCCCTTCTTCTGTTGAGTTCTCTCTCCTTCTTTCCAATTCCCTTTCTTCTCTTGATTTCTCTTTTCTTCTTTCCAATTCCCCTTCTTCTGTTGAGTTCTCTCTCCTTCTTTCCAATTCCCCTTCTTCTGTTGAGTTCTCTCTCCTTCTTTCCAATTCCCCTTCTTCTCTTGATTTCTCTTTTCTTCTTTCCAATTCCCCTTCTTCTGTTGAGTTCTCTCTCCTTCTTTCCAATTCCCCTTCTTCTCTTGATTTCTCTTTTCTTCTTTCCAATTCCCCTTCTTCTCTTGATTTCTCTTTTCTTCTTTCCAATTCCCCTTCTTCTGTTGAGTTCTCTCTTCTTCTTTCCAATTCTCCTTCTTCTCTTGATTTCTCTTTTCTTCTTTCCAATTCCCCTTCTTCTGTTGAGTTCTCTCTCCTTCTTTCCAATTCCCCTTCTTCTGTTGAGTTCTCTCTCCTTCTTTCAAATTCTCCTTCTTCTCTTGATTTCTCTTTTTCTTCTTTCCAATTCTCTTCTTCTCCTCTTGAATTTCTCTTTTCTTCTTTCCAATTCCCCTTCTTCTGTTGAGTTCTCTCTTCTTCTTTCCAATTCCCCTTCTTCTGTTGAGTTCTCTCTCCTTCTTTCCAATCCCCCTTCTTCTGTTGAGTTCTCTCTCCTTCTTTCCAATCCCCCTTCTTCTGTTGAGTTCTCTCTTCTTCTTTCCAATTCCCCTTCTTCTGTTGAGTTCTCTCTCTTCTTTCAATTCCCCTTCTTCTGTTGAGTTCTCTCTCCTTCTTTCCAATTCCCCTTCTTCTCTTGATTTCTCTTTTCTTCTTTCCAATTCCCCTTCTTCTGTTGAGTTCTCTCCTTCTTTCCAATTCCCCTTCTCTCTTTGAGTTCTCTCTCCTTCTTTCCAATTCCCTTCTTCTCTGATTTCTCTTTTCACTATACCAATTCCCTTCTTCTGTTGAGTTCTCTCTCCTTCTTTCCAATTCCCCTTCTTCTGTTGAGTTCTCTCTCCTTCTTTCCAATTCCCCTTCTTCTCTTGATTTCTCTTTTCTTCTTTCCAATTCCCCTTCTTCTGTTGAGTTCTCTCTCCTTCTTTCCAATTCCCCTTCTTCTCTTGATTTCTCTTTTCTTCTTTCCAATTCCCCTTCTTCTGTTGAGTTCTCTCTCCTTCTTTCCAATTCCCCTTCTTCTCTTGATTTCTCTTTTCTTCTTTCCAATTCCCCTTCTTCTCTTGATTTCTCTTTTCTTCTTTCCAATTCCCTTTCTTCTGTTGAGTTCTCTCTCCTTCTTTCCAATTCCCCTTCTTCTCTTGATTTCTCTTTTCTTCTTTCCAATTCCCCTTCTTCTCTTGATTTCTCTTTTCTTCTTTCCAATTCCCCTTCTTCTGTTGAGTTCTCTCTTCTTCTTTCCAATTCCCCTTCTTCTGTTGAGTTCTCTCTCCTTCTTTCCAATCCCCCTTCTTCTGTTGAGTTCTCTCTCCTTCTTTCCAATTCCCCTTCTTCTCTTGATTTCTCTTTTCTTCTTTCCAATTCCCCTTCTTCTCTTGATTTCTCTTTTCTTCTTTCCAATTCCCTTTCTTCTGTTGAGTTCTCTCTTCTTCTTTCCAATTCCCCTTCTTCTCTTGATTTCTCTTTTCTTCTTTCCAATTCCCCTTCTTCTGTTGAGTTCTCTCTCCTTCTTTCCAATTCCCCTTCTTCTCTTGATTTCTCTTTTCTTCTTTCCAATTCCCCTTCTTCTGTTGAGTTCTCTCTCCTTCTTTCCAATTCCCCTTCTTCTGTTGAGTTCTCTCTCCTTCTTTCCAATTCCCCTTCTTCTGTTGAGTTCTCTCTCCTTCTTTCCAATTCCCCTTCTTCTGTTGAGTTCTCTCTCCTTCTTTCCAATTCCCCTTCTTCTCTTGATTTCTCTTTTCTTCTTTCCAATTCCCCTTCTTCTCTTGATTTCTCTTTTCTTCTTTCCAATTCCCTTTCTTCTGTTGAGTTCTCTCTCCTTCTTTCCAATTCCTGCTTCTGTTGAGTTCTCTCCTTCTTTCCAATTCCCTTCTTCCTCTTGATTTCTCTTTTCTTCTTTCCAATTCCCCTTCTTCTGTTGAGTTCTCTCTCCTTCTTTCCAATTCCCTTTCTTCTCTTGATTTTCTCTTTTTCTTCTTTCCAATTCCCTTCTTCTGTTGAGTTCTCTCGCTACTTTTCCAATTTCCCTTCTTCTGTTGAGTTCTCTCTTCTTCCAGGAATTCCCCTTCTTCTCTTGATTTCTCTTTTCTTCTTTCCAATTCCCCTTCTTCTGTTGAGTTCTCTCTCCTTCTTTCCAATCCCCCTTCTTCTGTTGAGTTCTCTCTCCTTCTTTCCAATTCCCCTTCTTCTCTTGATTTCTCTTTTCTTCTTTCCAATTCCCCTTCTTCTGTTGAGTTCTCTCTCCTTCTTTCCAATTCCCCTTCTTCTCTTGATTTCTCTTTTCTTCTTTCCAATTCCCCTTCTTCTGTTGAGTTCTCTCTCCTTCTTTCCAATTCCCCTTCTTCTCTTGATTTCTCTTTTTTTTTTTTTTTTTGAAAAAGGGGTGAGGGAGTGACGAGGAGGGGGAGGGAGGGAGGGAGGGAGGGGAGGGTTTGGTTCGAGGATGATAGAGGAGTGTGGGTTGTGCTGAGGGGAGGTTAGAGGGGTGAGGTGGTTAGAAGGGTGTGGGTTGGGTTCGATGGATGTGAGAGGTGGAATGGGGAGGTTTGGAGAATGGGGGTAGGTTGGAAGGGTAAAGGGAGGGGTGGGAGATGCGAGGGTGGAAGTGAAGGGCGTGAGAGGTGATCAGATGAGATTGGGATGGAGGGAGGAGGCGGAGGCGTGGAATGGGTCTGGGCAGAGAGGAGGTCAGGGGTGACTTTTTCTCCTTCATTAGAGGGGGGGGAGGAGGGGAAAAGCCGCTGGAAGGGGATATACTTTCTTCCGTTGATTTCTCTGTCCTTCTTTCCAATTCTCCTTCTTGTCTTGATTTCTCTTTTCTTCTTTCCAATTCTCCTTCTTGTCTTGATTTCTCTTTTCTTCTTTCCAATTCTCCTTCTTCTCTTGATTTCTCTCTCCTTCTTTCCAATTCTCCTTCTTCTCTTGATTTCTCTCTCCTTCTTTCCAATTCTCCTTCTTCTCTTGATTTCTCTCTCCTTCTTTCCAATGGTCCTTTTTCTTTATCAAACAGACATCATAGTCTTTTTTGAAACACGTTATTCTTCTGTTTTCTTGCCTCTATTTTTTTCTTTCTTTTCCTTTTTCTCTTTTACAATCTTCTCTTTTTTCATATTTCTCTCACCTACCGGTGTGATTACTCATTCTCTTTTATACCCTTCTCTACAAAAGGACTTGGCTCAAACCCGTGAAGATGGCGGGCTCGGGAGAAATTCCTAGAGGAAATTCCGGAAAAATGGCCAAGTGCAAGCCAGGGAAGCCATTCCCTTCACTCAAGTCTGATAACTGGGCAGACACAAAGCTCCGCGGCGATGTGCGCGCTCGGAGCGGGCGGGCGAGGTCACTTGGGCCAACAGGAGAGCTTGACGGACCACCGAGGGAGCATCGGTTCTCCGTAGGTTGTAACTTGGCATCGCTCCGGCTGCAGTATCTCTATTGATTATGATAACAATAAAAATAGACATTGTTTGATAATAATGACATTATTGATAATTATGATAATAACAACGATACAATAACATTATAATTAATATTTGTTATTATCATTATTATCATTATCATTTCAAATATAATTATCATTATAATAATCATATTATTGTCGTTATTACCATCATCATCAATAGTAATGGTAAGGGTAATCACATCATGATGGTCGTCATGACGTGATAATCATCATCATGATCATCAGCATTATCATTATTATTATCATTATTACTAGCGTCATCGTCATTATCATCATCATCAAAAAGCATCTACTGCTGCGCTTGCTCCAGTTTCCCGCCATAGTTGTGTTGTGTTTCTTTATTTTTTTTTACAACAGAAAAAAATATAAATGTGGCATAACATTTGAGGAATAATCCGTGATCGCTTCCTTGTGCCTCAGAGCAGAGTGACCGATGAAAACCGCATCATGGACAATAAATAAGAGTCAGTGATAAACTTCCGAACTGACTCGGCACGCAATGCATTTGTACCAGGTGTTAGCTATAAGAATGGCGCGTTAGCCATTTCTTTTCTTTTCTTTTCTGTGAAATGAAGCCAGACACAAAGTATCTACACAATTAGATAAAACAGCAAATGGTATGTACACGATTTAAAAGTCACTTTTCATGAATTTATAGTTAACTTTTATTTTCTTTGTTAGTTGTATACATTTTATGGTAACTTTGGCTTCTTTTGCTCCGCAAATTTTTATATATTGAAATTGGCTACTTATATTTTGATCAATTTACAACCATAGATGTATGTTTTGAAAAGTAAGAACTGTTGATTCAAACGCTTCTTAGCCCCAAGTATAGACCTAAGTGAACAGACTATAACACAATCGGAACACTTACACGTCAAACAAAATGGACGAGAGGTCAGGCATATGACCAAATTCTTAACAATCATATTAAACACGTCGGAGGAAATTATGTTGAAATCACACGTCTCGCCTATCAATTTGAGAGACGATGGGAGACGTAGATTTTCTGTCAGGGGCTGCAAATAAATCAGAGAAAATTACGATAGATATTGACAAAGATCGGATCCTTATATCGAAGCACTTCCTAAGATCATAAGCACAGACAGGCTGCGACATTGCTTCAGATGTTTGTGGATTCGGAGAATTAGTTATTAAAGACAATTCAGGGCAAAGTGAAACAGCACCGATTGCCAGATATTATGGTAATCAAGGTAATAAGACTCGACGATACTCCAGACGCTTACGCGACCCTCACAGAAACTGACTATGAACAAATATTTCAGGATCGATACTAGAAAGAAGACCGAGATATCCTTCTCACCCGTACTATCCCCTGAAAATGCATCAAAGATGACCGTAGTCTTGAAGGACATAGAAAAGGAAGTTCTGGACGGAACAGAAGAAAATATGAAAACTGAACATTATCATTAGTAATGAAGAGGATATAGAAGAACATCTATCAGAAAAAAAGACATAAAGCCCGAACTATTCATAAATGTCAAAGTGTTCCTAAACAGATATACAAAAGTACAAAAACTATCAGAATGTTTGACCGCGAACATCGACATCACGGCAGGTGATTAGATCGCAGAACACCTTAAAAATAGAACATAAAAACGCACAATCTCTCCTCGATCATTTTGAAGAAAATTTATAATTAGTAAAGGAGAGAAATGTAGACATACTCTGTGTTAGGGAAACATGACTCCACCAGGAAATGATAAGTAACTTTATCAAAATTCCAAATTATCAAGTTTATCGATGTGATGCAGGGCGAGGAGGAGGAGTATGCATGTTTGTAGGGGATACCCTTAAGTCAAATAGGATATCAACTACAACAGTTAATAATACTGCCGTAGAAGATATTTGGGTTACTGTACAAAGCAACATGCTTCCTTCCTTCATTATTGGTGTCGTTGATAGGCATCCTCATGTAAAATCTGAATCTTTTGAATATCTTGAAAAAGTCTTTCGAGAAATGCCCTTAAAAAAAAATAACTTTTTACCTTAGGTGACTTAAATGATGATTCAAGTAAACCAAATACTAAGTTAGCTAAATTAATCAAGAA
>BOPN01007606.1:0-5000 GCA_017312705.2 Penaeus japonicus | reverse complement strand
ATACACTGACATAGTTATGTAACAGACTTTATGCTTTTGAAATATCAATGTATCACGCTATATTTTCCAATGCCAATCATTAACATTTAATACAATGTAATGAGATCTTTCTAAATCAAAATGTTTGTGATTGACAGTAATCAGAAATGAATAGAGGTGAATATAGAAACAATAATGATAATAAGAACAATGGCACTGACATAAGCGCTGCACAGTATTGATTAAGTAAGATTATATATGTTAAGCACATCTGTATGTGTTAATCTTAGTATATATTTTCCCCTTCCTTTTTTCCCCGTTCTCGTGGTTAATGCTTGTCCGTTGCACACACAAACGCCCATTGCTTGTCCTGTGGGGAACCTGAATAGATAGATGCTTGAGTGTATTCCTGTCTTGACCTCGGGACCTTTGCTAGCGTGTGGTCGATTGCGAAGTTATCATATACTGATAAGATAATCAGCGTAGGCCATGGTCGGTTTCTGTTGCAATACCCGATATGCAAAATTGCAGGAAAGACGCTGCAAGCTATTTCTATCCCTATTTCAGTTCATTCCCATTCCCATCACGTTTAGTGTTTTGTTTTTCTTTTCTTTCTTTCTTTCTTTCTTTCTTTCCCTTTTTCCTTAGCTTCTCTCGCGTTTGTCGTGCATGACCTGAAGCCCATCCAACAAGGATTAATTAAGTTAACGGCGAGGAGTATGCCGCATCGAAGTCACAAGGAGTTTTCGTGGAGGCGAGTCCTAGATCTTGCCCTTTCTTTTGAAAACAGTAATCTATTCTTACACGAGTAGATTTAAGAAAGGCTTCTGTCATGCATACGTGTAATCTGTTCCATTAAATTAACCCTGTAAGGCCCATACGATAAGATATGCCTGCAAATAAATATTAAAATTTTCAGTGCGCATGAAGCATTCCATACAATAGTCTGTTCGCTTGGGTCTGATAGCTGGAACCATGCAACGCTTGAATCAACGCTGCTCATTGGCCAGTGCAAAGGAGAGGAACATCGGAAATCTAAAGTTCTTCTCATTTTTACAAATATAGATTAATGTTTGTAAATTGACTCAAATATAAGTATCAAATTTAATCATATAATGATTTGCAGTGTTAAAGAGGAAAAAAGTACTATAAAAACTATTGAGTGATCACAGGAAATCAAAGTTAGATGTAAAGGGTTATGAAAAGATGGTGTTTTCAATCAACTCGGTTACGCAGGATCTCCATATGCAATGGTGCCAGCTGTCTGAATTCGATCGATTGATAACTGTTAGCTGAGAGGTTTCTTTATTCTATACACATTCAGTATGTGTTGATTTACTTAATTTTACAAACATTTTGTGTCTGAATTACTTTCAACTGCTCCAAAGAAAAGAAAATAACCAATGCGACATTTTTATAGCCTGCATCTGGCACAGGCGCATTACATGCCTAATCAATTCTTATATTCATTCGCCATATATATATATATATATATATATATATATATATATATATATATATATATATATATATATATATATATATATATATTTTTTTTTTTTTCACTATACCTTGGAGTGCGCATAATGATTCAATTATTATTATATCCATACAAAATATAATTCTTTTACCTTTTATTGTTTCTGCCGAAAACATGTTTGAAAGATATGAAATGTCATCACAAGTAATTACGAGAAACTTTATGGAGCAAAACCTGCGGTGAGTGGAACGAATACTCTATTTGAATACGATAACGATGGTGCTACTGATAATGATAATCCAAATGATGTTGATGATGATCATCATCATAAGTATATATATATATATATATATATATATATATATATATATATATGTGTGTGTGTGTGTGTGTGTGTGTGTGTGTGTGTGTGTGTGTGTGTGTGTGTGTGTGTGTGTGTGTGTGTGTGTGTGTGTGTATGTGTGTGTGCATGCGTGTGTGTGTGTGTGTGTGTGTGTGTGTGTGTGTGTGTTTGCATGAGTGTGTGTGTGTGTGTGTGTTTGTGTGTGTGTGCTACAAAGAGGGAAGGCCTTCTTTCAGTACTGATAATGATGAATATAGTAATAAAGATGAATAAGCATGGTCATAATTGTGAGGATAATAAGAAATAGTAAAGAAAACTCCTATGGTAATGATTACGAATATATGAGTTCTAAAAAGGAATTAATGAAAAAGTTGATATCTGGTAAGTAAGTGAAATGCGGTGTAAAGGGCCCTTAGAGTTGCGCCCCGATCAAATACTCACTGAATGTGCAAAGTACCCCCTGAGGTGGCAACTTCAAGGTCAGCATTGGAGAATTCAGCTGGCGGTTCCCACTGGCAGCCAATCAACGTTGTCGAATGGACTGACGATTGGTGATTGGTGTCGGCAGAGCTCAACAGCCTTCCTGCTCTTTGTGAAGTCGGACAAGGCTCTGCAGCCCATACATGCATCGGTAATATAATATATGATCAGTGGAAGGGAATCGAGAAAGGTAATGCAATAGAGAGTAGGAAAACAGACGAGAGATTGATAGTAATGGCAATAAAGGTAATGATAACGATAAGTAAAATATAATACTGGCTTTGGCAACATTAATCTACTAGCTTGTTTTTATATTCGAACATAATATGATAACTGGACCTTATTGATATGATATATCTTTGGCTCATGACTTCTGATAACTCCATCTATGCCAGAGACTGGCATAGCGAATGCTGACGGTTAAAGTAATGCTACCATGCACCTGGGGCGAAGGATGCGCCATTATTCATTAGAAAGGTTAAATCAGAGAATAAAATTAGAGCAAGACAAAAAGGAGTTTCGATCCATTCATTGTCCGAATGATAGACGGCCAATTATCGTGCTAACGAGCTGATGAAAAGAGAGAAAGATAAAGGGGTATAAAGAGAAAAGGAAAGAGGGAACAGAATTAGGAGAAAGATAAAATAGATATGAACAGATGAAAAAAATTGAAAAATAAACATTTGATTAGATTTCTTTCCTACTTTTACGGTGAATTTAAAGGTAAAAACGAATGAATGAACACCTATGAATTAATGTTCATCAATCATAGGATAAAATATAAAGGATTCGAAGCACTAGCAACCGCTGCATCAGAATATAAAGTGATAAAACTTTTCTTTGCAGTCTTCCTATATTACGTCTCAACTGAGGTTATTTCCGGGATAATGAAAAAGTCGCAAGAGCAAATCTAAAATCTTGTGTAATCTTTCAGTTCCAATACTGCTGAGAAATGAGAAGGGAAAGAGAGTGACTGGAAAGAGTTAGACAAGAGAGGGAGAGAGAGGGGGGGGGGGGGAAGGGAGGGTGAGAGATGTGTGTTTCCTTACACACATATTAGCGTGCGTGTGTTTCTATTGTACAAATGTGTGAGTGTGTATGTGTGTGTGTGAGGGTGCGTATCTATGCGCCTAGATATGTATACTCGTAATAACAAATTCTAATTATTATACGGTACGCATTTTTCCTGTACCCTCCCCTCCCCCTCCCCCTCCCCCCAAAAAATACATCCATTCACCATGAAAATATCAAATGTTGCATCGCTTCATGGTCCACTTGGCCCAAATCTGATGCAGGAAACAGTGTTGCAACATATGTATATGGGATTCTTTTTCTGATACATTTAAAAACGGGTGTTCATTTATTTATTGATATTCATGTTATTCATCATGATAATAATGATACTTATATATTTGCCCAAACAGGTCAGAAATATTACGAAATTATTATTTCTATCTAAATGTATCTATGTATACAGAATAATGACAATATTAAACTGAGTCGAAGAGAAAACGAAGGATGATAATCACGATATTCACAATGAATGATTATATTGGTGATAATGACATAAATTATATTATTACATTCATACTAAACTAATGATAATAATGATTATGATAGCTATGATGATAATAATGGTAATAATGATATTAATAATAATTATGATAATAATGAAACTAATAATAATATTAATCATGAAAATAATGATAATGATAAGGACAATGATAATAATGATAATAATGATAGTAATAATAATAATAGTAATGATGATAATACTGATAATAATAATGATAATGGTGATACGAAGGAAATATGTAATACTCATAATTATAATGATGGCAGTGGTGACCAGGATTATGATAATGACAATAATAGTCGTAATGATCATTATAAAGATAGTATTAATGTTAATTATGCGAAAAGTAATTATGTTGATACTGAAAATTAAGAAAAAATTATATAATGAAAGCTAACGATAAGAACAACAATAATAGTAACAATTACAATGACAAGGAGAATAATAATAAAGATAATAGTAATAATAAGAAAGAAATGTTAGGGTTGTTGTCTTTATTAATATAATTATTATTCTCATTACTATTTGCCATTATCTTTACCATCATTATCATTGTTATTATTGCTATAGCTATCATTGTTATTATCATCATGCTATTACGTTTATCATTATTATCATCATCATGCTATTACGTTTATCATTATTATCATCATTATGTATGCTATTACTTGATATTATTACTATGATAAGAAATAGACGCTGCACAAATGAGGATAAGAATGTAAAAGGAGTAAAATAAGGATAACAACAAGAAGAGTAACCAGAATATTGATAATGGCATGAATGATCATAGGTATTTCAATTATACATTAATTAGTAATCGGAAAGGTACTACATAAAAAAAAGACTATGAAGGCTAATTACCCATCTCTTCTTTAGAAGATGCCTACATACTACGATGCTAAAACCAATAAGGAGCAATTCTCCATGAAATAAGACACCATATTCGACCTCGCTTACTCGCGGATTCTCTTTTAGCAACTCATAACTTTTGGGGTTTGGGCTTCAAAGCATAAAACCGTTTGTGGAATTCCTCCCCTTTGCTCTCTCTCCCCCTCTCTCTCTCTCTATCTCTCTCTATCTCTCTCTCTCTCTCTCTCTCTCTCTCTCTCTCTCTCTCTCTCTCTCTCTCTCTCTCTCTC
>BOPN01007605.1:47500-50000 GCA_017312705.2 Penaeus japonicus | reverse complement strand
GGTTCAAGCAACAGAATTACAAAGCAATTTTAGAATTAGATAAATATTTTATTCTTCTCATTTAGGAAAAATATAATCACTTCATTACTTTAATGTTCAAATATAAAAAAAGTAGAATCAAACGATTCAACTTCAGAAAAAACAACAAATTTATCTTAAGAATATCTAAGTGATTTTAGAATTCGATAATTTTTTTCCGCGTTTTTATTATGTGGCAATTACTTTAGTGTTGTATTAATAGGAAAGAATAGAAGTAAAAGTGTGTTCGATGCAGCTGCAGAAAACGACATTTATATTAAGGAAATCAACAGAATGCAACTCGGAGCATTTCTTGCAAATGATAGAACAGAATATTATTCGTGACTTGTGATATTTCTTTTGTTTTTTGTGTCTGCTATAAGCGTATTTTTTCAAATTTAATCTTCTCATTACTTTAATATTCATATATTAAGTCTAACGTCCTATTCAATTTCAGAAAAAAAACTACAAATTCATCCTGAGAATATCTAAGTGAAATCGATCATTTTTTTCCTCTTTTTTATTATCTGGCAATTACTTTAATGTTAAAACAATGGAAAACAAATAAATAAGCAAGGAATGTATTCGATGCAACTGTAGAAAGCGACATTTGCCTTAATGAAATCAATAAAATGCAACTTGGAGCATTTCTTACAAATGAAAGAACAAAATTTTATTTGTGACTTCCGATATTTCTATATTTTTTGTACGTATTTTAAAGAAATCATTTACAAATATCCCAACTTACTGGGTAATTTACAGTCATTTTTTTTTCATTCACACACAGACACAAACACAGACATAGACACTGACACACATACACACACACAGACACAGACACACACACACACCGACACAGACACACACACACACCGACACACAGACACACACACACACACAGACACACACACACACACAGACACACACACAGACACACACACACCGACACAGACACACACACACACAGACAGACAGACACACACAGATACAGACACAAACACAGGCACACACACACACACACACACACACACACACACACACACAGACACACACACAGACACAGACACACACACACAGAGACAGACAGACAGACACACACAGATACAGACACAGACACACAGAGACACAGACACACACACACACACAGAGACAGACAGACAGACACACACAGACACAGATACAGACACACACAGAGACAGACAGACAGACAGACACACACACACAGACACAGATACAGACACACACAGACACAGACACACACACACACACACACACACACACACAGACAGACACAGATACAGACACAGACACAAATACAGACACAGACACAGACACACACACACACACACACACACACACACACACACACACACACACACACACACAAGGAGGGAGGAAGGAAGAAAGAAATGAGGTGAGGTCACACTACATGAAAAAAGGCTTCTATGTTCGCACTGATAATTTTCTGTCACTGTATCTCTGCTTTTGTTTCACGTTGCACTGTACTTCACTACGTTTATTGCGCTGTATATCACAATATCCGAGTCACTTCAGGTTCACCACTTGTTCGTATCAGAAAGGCCGAGATGATTTGCTTGTTTATTGATTACACACCAAATCTATTTTCTGATTGATGTAACGGGTCGATGTGGTTGTTTGTGTGGTTGTGTGAAGGCTGGCATATTTGGTATCCTTGCTTAACGCTGTCATAAAATCATTAAAGTTTCTTGTAATATCAGCACCAAGCATTACTGAATTGGGGTGATAGAATTTTAGCCTTCAAGTTTATAACTTTAGGACACTGGATTTCAACACATAAAGTTCTAGGAGAGAAAAATAATTTGTAAAATCTTTCTGAAAGTCCAAAGTGCAGTGCCATTTTCATCAATACCTTTGAAAAGTCTTTGTACATCAGAAACTAATTGGTTGATACACTAAACAACATGCTGCATGACATTTTCTTGGGAATGTAGTCGATTTTTTTTTTTTTTTTTTTTTAATTTAATCCCGATTCGGTGAAAAGTACTTATGATACTGTGTCATGAAATAGAGTTGTAGCTGAGGTTTGGTTAGTGCCGTCGAACATCGTGATAGTGGTGATGGGCTGAAGAACAGAGGTCATGGTCATGCAGTTTAGAAGAGGTCAGAGGTCAGAGGTGGCGGTGCAGGGACTGGGACACGGGAGTGAGTGAAGGAGTTGTGGTGTCCCTTGCTTGTTCGTGCGCTGGGGTGTTCAATGGTACTGTGTTTGGATTGGGATAAGAAAGTCATGCGAAGACAGGTGAACGGAACCGGGGCAGGTCAGGTCAGGCCATCAGGTCGGGCGGTTTGTGTGAAGGGTGTCCGGCGTAAGGCAACAATCTGAGAATGTGTAAGGATAGAAGACTGTCAGCAGGAGAAAAAAAAAACTCTGTTGAGATTGAAATTCAGCAGCCTGTTAATGAGAAGATTCCACCAATCTGCGGGCATGGACATCAGCGGA
>BOPN01007605.1:37500-42500 GCA_017312705.2 Penaeus japonicus | reverse complement strand
GTCTTGGTATAGGGCGTACGTGGTACCAGGCATTTTGACACTTCCTGAGAGTTATGCCAGTTGCCGGACATTCTTTAGTCAGCATTTGTCATATGACAGGCTCTGTCAATGTTGCAGTTGGCCAAAATTGTAGTATAGGATCATACAATGTATGAGCAAGCAATTAGGCTCATAAATCAGAATGACTTCATGGCTTCAGTTGATTTAAGACAAGCATACTATTCAGTGAAAATAGCAGATGAGCAACAGAAATATCTTTGTTTTAGATGGCAAGGAAAAATTTACCAGTTCACATGCCTTCCCAACGGTATTTCTGATGGCCCTCGGCTGTTTACTAAGTTAATGAAGCCCACTTTTGCGAAGTTGACAGAGATGGATATTATTACCAGCTTTATTGATGACACTCTCATGTGCAGCAGTTCATGGTTAGGTTGCAAGGAATTCATTCAAGGCACAATGCAGGTCTTAAGAAAAATGGGTTTGTGCATCAATGAATATAAGTCTGTGTTACAGGCAACCAAAAGAATTGAATATTTGGGTAACATCATCACCTCGGAGACCATGACAGTTACGGTGCCGGAGCGCAGAATAATTAGCCTTGTGAATAGTTATAAACAATTAATGAACAAAAAGAAAGACAAAATCAGGGAAGTTGCTAGAGTAATAGGCATTTTGGTTGCTGCAATCCCAGCAGTTGAAATGGGTAAGTTACATTACAGAAAGTTAGAAAGGGCAAAAATTGCAGCTTTAGCAAAGGAAAGAGGCAACTTTGACAAACAGATGGAAATTACAGAAAAAATGAAAAGAGATTTGATCCGGTGGATCAATCATGTGGCAGGTGGAAATAGGAAAAAAATTCAGGCCAGGTACTGAAATTGAGCTGTATACTGATGCTTGTAACTTAGGGTGGGGCTGCTATGTGTTTTTTCTTTAAATTTCTTTAAGAGTCACCCCCTCACTCTTCAGTAAGCAGATTTTATTAAAAATAATATGCTATGTTAATTATTAACAACGCAAGTTATGCAGCAGGAGTATAATATTTGGGAAACAAAGCTATAACATAATTATACTCTCCATACTTGGTTTAATACTGAATTGACAGAATTTCTTCATAGGGGTCCACTTCAATATCCTCGTCGCCATCAGGTAGTGCTGACGTGGTAGCAGAAGAAGATCCTGATGCACTACATTCTCCAATACTTTCCTTTCTGTATATGTTGCTGTTGAATAGGGCCAGCATTTTGTTGCTTACTGTAAAACTTTGCTAGCAGTTTCCTCTATGTAGGTGTGTTCTGACTCTTAGGATGGCCTCAAGAGATCCTGTGCTGAGTTTGTTTCTTGCTTTAGTTTTAGCATTAGTTACGTGGGAAAATACCCACTCAGCAAAGGATGTACTGATTGGATACAGTATGAGTTCAGAGGCGGGTGTGAGAGTGACGAGTCCTGGACGTGTACTGGCTAGTGTTACGCCCGCCAGTACACGTACCTGCAACATTAGTATGTGATTTATTGCTGAATAATCCTTATTAAAATCTATATTTATGAACCCAGCATGGATTTTAGAAATAGGACAAAAAAGGACAGTTTTAAGGTTGTCCTTTTTTCATGAAAACTTGCGGACAGTTGGATCTCAAATAGGACAGACTGTCCTTAAAAGGACAGACCTGGCAACCCTGATGTAATATATAATATATAATATATGTATAATATATATATAATATATATATATCATATATACATATAATATTTATATAATATTTATATATTATATATATTATATTATATATATTATATTATATATATTATATTATATATATTATATTATATATATATATATATATATATATATAATATATATATATATATATATATGAATGTTTAATATATATATATATATTTATATATATATATATATATGTATACGTATATATATATTTATACGTATATATATATATATATTTATACATATATATTATATATATATATATATACATATGTATATATATGTATATATGTATATATATATTTATACGTATATATATGTATATGTATATAAATATGTATATGTATATATATGTATATGTATATAAATATGTATACGTATATATAATGTATATATATGTATACACATGTATATATATATATAATATATATTATATATGTATACGTATATAACATTTATGTGTGTGTATATATATGTATATATATACATATATGTATATGTTTATATATACATATATGTATATATATATGTATATATATATGTATATATATACATATACATATATATGTATAAGTATATATGTATACACATATGTATACAGATATATATACATATATTATACATATGCATACATATATATGTATATATATATATGTATGTATACATGTATATATGTATACATATATATATAGTTATACATATGTATACATATACATATATAGGTATACATATGTATACATGTACATATATATGTATACATATATACATATGTATGTGTGTATACATGTATATATGTATACATATATATAGTTATGCATATGTATACATATACATATATAGGTATACATATGTATACATATACATATATATGTATACATATATACATATGTATATATATGTATGTTTATATATATTTATATATGTATACATATGTATTCATATATATGTACACATGTATACATATATATATACATATATATTTATATACATACATATAAATACATATATGTATATACATATATATGTATATGTATATTATGTATATATAAATGCATATATATGTATGTATATATGTATATGTGTATATATGTATATTTATATATGTATATATATTTATATGTATATATATGATAAATATATATATATGTATATATATATATATGATAAATATATATATATATATATATGTATATATGTATATCTATATGTATATATGCCACTATGTCTAAAGAAAGATTTTTGACCAGTGTGTCCTCCCCGTCATGACATATGGATCAAAGACATGGAATATGACCAAGGCACTCGAGAGATAATTAGTAAGCGCCCAAAGAGGAATGGAAAGGCTTATGCTAGGAGTTATCTTAAGAGACAAGAAAAAGGCCACATGGATCAGGCAGCAAACATAGGTAGAGGATATACTCAAGAGCATCAAAAAGAAAGAAGCAGTGGGCTGGACACATATATCGGATACAGGGCAACAGGTGGACAAAGAAACAGAATGGGTAATACACGACACAGAGACCCAGGGCAAAACCAATGACTCGCAGGAGTAAACTGGAATCAGAGGACACAAGACCGGAATAACTGGAAAAGATTGAGAGAGGTCTACGTCCTGCAGTGGAATGATACAGGCTGATGATGATTTATATATGTATGTATACGTATATTTATATATATATATATATATATATATATATGTACATACATAAACATATGTATATATATAGACATGTATATACATATATCTACATATATGTATATATATATATACATATATATACACATACATATATATATATACACATACATATATACATTTATATATATATGCATATATATGCATACATATACATATATTTATATATATACATATACATATATATACATACATATACATTCATATATATATATGCATATATATGCATACATATACATATATTTACATATACATATATATGAATTTATGTATATGTATGTATACATATAAATATGTATACATATATAATATATATACATATTCATACATATAAACATATACATATTCATACATATAAACATATACATATATACATATATGTATATATACATATATATGCATATATATACATATATGTATATATTAATATATATGTATATGTAGATATAGTTATAAATGTATATTTATGTATATGTATATATATGTATATGTATATATATATATAAGTATATCCATGTGTATATATATACATATGTATATATATGTATATTTATATATATGCATATGTATATATGTTATATGTATATATGTATATATAAATGTATATGTATTTATATATGTATATATATATATATATTTATATTATATATAATATGTATATATATATTATATGTATATATATATATATATATATAGCATATATTTCTAATCATAAGAAAATACTGCAACTCACTACTATTCTTATCAACCTTTCATAGATATCACACCTGTAAAAAAATCTACGCCCTTTCTCTTTTTACCCCTTAAATCGTTATTAATAAATTTGATAAACGTACAATTTCATATTGGTGTAAATATCTATATCTCTTTGTACTTCTTAACACAGAGATACATTAATCATTTCCATTTCTAAATGATTGCAAAATTTTCACTCTATAAATATTTGGTCATAAATTATCATTAGAAAACTTTTCATAGTGTTTTATCAAATCAATTTCAGTTTAATCATATCAATTTACTTGAAGAAAACAGATATTTATTACCACCTTTATCTCTTTCATGTACATAAATGTCATAAAACCTTACATTGAGTCTGTTTCCTCCATCTCACATCTCTTTTCCATTCATCACATTTATGACTTTACACTGCAATTCTGCTTACATATCCTGCTATATATGATACAACATTATCTTTTATTTGTGATGGCTCTTCATTCAGTACTGGATCAGATTCTATATGATTAAATTTAGTGCTTGATCCAGAAACAGATAAATTATTTTAATTCAGTTTTTCATCCCCTACATATGCATATATTTATATACATATATGTATATATATACATATATGTATATATACATATGTATATATTTGTGTACATATATACATATATATACTTATATGTATGTATATACATACCTAAATATATACATAAATATATATATACATGTACATATATGTATATATATATTTATATATATGTAGATATATGTATATGTAGATATATACATATATGTATATATATGTATATATATGTCTATATATGTATATATCAATATATATGTATATGTAGATATATGTAT
>BOPN01007605.1:17500-27500 GCA_017312705.2 Penaeus japonicus | reverse complement strand
CCATCGACGCTCCCAGCCAGCAGACCCTCGCCCTACAGGGAGACATACCCGCTCCCCTCGAAGCATGATTCAACCACGAACTCTCTCTCCGTCAGACCGAAAACAGGTATGCAGAATAAGACGAGGCATGAAGCTTCTACACAGGTATCCCCTAAACGAAGCTCCAAAAAGAAACAAAAGAAGAACAAGCAAGAGCAACTCGATCCCAACCGCCACTGGGAGGAAACAGCTCAGCAGCAGGTGGAAGGAGCTTCCGCCCCCCCTCCTGCCTCCAGCAGGGCACTCAGTCATAATCAATAATTATGCTGAGAAAACAAGAATCAATCACGTAACAAGCACAATCCACCCAAGACGACGATGACGAAGGTTATGTCAAGGTCGTATCAAGGAACAACAAAAGAAAAGCAAGAGTAGAACAAACTCCAAAGCCGCTAAAAGGAGCAGACCGACCTGACACAGTGTACCTCTATATTACCAGCTGTCATCCAGACACAAATGAAGAGGACATTGAAAATCACCTCTGTGAACATTTCGAAAACATAACAAGTGTAAAAGCACACCGCACCAAGATGACCCATGATTACTACACCAGTTTTACAGTGTCAGTAAGAGGAAAGGACATAAAGCCAGATATTTTCATAAACTCAGACGCTTTCCCCGCAAATGTGAAAGTGTTCTTAAATAAAAACAAGTACAAGAACGACCAGAACGTTTGACCAGGCATCGCCGTCAGCAATGCCTGTGACTAGATCGCACGAGGTCATAAAAATAGAACACATTAACGCACAATCTCTCCTCGGGCACTTTGACGAAATTAAAATGCTAATTGAGGAGAGAAACATAGACATTTTGTGCATCAGTGAAACATGGCTCCACCAGGAAATGGTTAGTAATTTTATAACTGTTCCAAATTTCAATATCTATAGATGCGATGCGATTGAAAAATAAACCATTCTTTATCTTAGGTGATTTAAATGATGATTTGACTAAATCTAATGCTAAATTAGCTAAGATAATAAAGAAAAACAAACTAGAACAAATTATAGATAAACCTACACGTATTACAGAAAACACCTCATCCTTATTAGATGTAATAATAACTAACATGTCAGACATTATCCATCTTACGGATGTCATCCCGTGTCATATTGCTGACCATGAACTTCTCACACTCACATTAAATATAAAGAAACCAAGGCGACCACCGATAAGAAAAACATTTCGTGACCTTAAGCATTATAATCTTCAATCATTCATCGAGCTCATCAGATCTAAAGAGACGATGCTCTTAAATATCTTATCAACAGATGATGTAGACAAACAGGTAACTATCCTTACGGAAGTGATTAAAAGCAGTATTGACGCGTTGGCACCTCTTGTAACGAGAGTCGTCAGACGTCCCCCTGCTCCATGGATAGATGGCGACGTCAAGAGGGCTATTAAAAACAGAAATAATGCCCACCATAATCTCAAAAATAACAAATAACGCCGCCCTTAAAACAGATTATAAAATAAAAAAGAAAAATGTTAAACAGTTAATACAAAGTGCAAAAACAAATTATTTCAGAAACGGATTCATAGAATATAAAAACAATTCGGATAAAACATGGAAAATTATTAAGTCAATCGTACCTAGCAACAAACACCACACTGATAATCGTACAAATTCTACACAAAGCACAGAGCATTTTAACTTATGAACAAACAAATGCGTCTACATTACAGCAAAATATAAATCAATCTATGCCTACATCTAATATTTTCAGACCAAAACCAATTGATGTGGAGACTATTATCCTAGTAATAAAACACCTTCGCGAAACAAATGCTGTAGGAGCAGACGGTATTGCTTTGCGCTTTATTAAGGATAGTCTACCAGCAACCGCACATTATCTGGCGGTCATAATTAACACTTCCCTGGTCACTGGTGTTTTTCCATCGCTTTGGAAACATGGAATAGTAACACCAATTTTCAAATCAGGAGATATAGACGACGTTAATAATTACCGCCCTATTACTCCCTGTATTATCTAAAGTTTTGGAGAAAATCGTAGCAAATCAACTAACGAATTTCCTGGAGGCCAATAACCTATTATCTAAAACACAACATGGCTTTAGAAATAGGTTATCAACTGAAACAGCGTTATTGCAGATAACTAATAAAACTTATGATAATATAGACAAAAATCAGGTTAATTTACTCACATTATGTGATCTTTCAAAAGCTTTTGACAGTGTAAATCACAAAATTCTTCATCACAAACTAAGATCCCATAAAATTGATTCTTTCTGGTTTGGTAGTTATCTGAATAACAGAACTCAATCTGTTAAAATTAATGAAATCATATCATCGAAACAACCAATATGTTTTGGTGTTCCACAAGGATCCATCTTAGGCCCAATCCTATTTACAGTTTTCATAAATGACTTATCAACCATTGCTCATAACTGCCTGCTAGTGCAGTACGCCGATGATTCACAGTTTCTCCATAGTGACTCAGTAAATAACTTAAATACATTGATAAGAAATACTAAAAACACTCTTACACAAGCTAAAATATACTTTGAAAGTAATGGTCTTAAATTAAATCCCCATAAAACTCAATGCATATTCATAGGTAGTCGATAGAACATTGCCAAAATCCCCATCGACAACCATAGAATTTGAAGGCTAAGCCAATTCTATCAAACCAAACATTTCAGTGAAAAATTTGGGAGTGCACTTGGACAGATACATGACATTTGAAACACACGTTACACATACACAGGAAAGTAATGGGTACATTAATATTTCTAAATCACATAGAAAATCAAATCACTACGGATACTAGAATCATGGTCGTGCAAACACTAGCTCTTAGCATAATAAACTACTGTTCAAATGTATGGGGTTCAACCAACAAAACACAAATTCAAAAAGTACAAAAATTACAAAATTTTGCTGCAAGAGTTGCACTGGGTAATGTCAGTAAATTCGATCATATTACCCTTAATATATACAAAAATTAAAATGGTTAAAAGTTCATCCTAAGTGCATTTATGATACCTGGTTCTTTACCTTCAAACTGATACATGGATTCTATCCACCATGGTTATTCCCCCTGCAAACTGTAGGGAACACAGCTGGCATTCAAATACGCCAGGTAAATTCCCTATATGTAAAAAGATCAAATACAGAAACAGGGGCAAGACAGGTACAAATTCGGGGACCGAAAATGTGGAACTTGTTACCAGATAATATTAAAAACATTAACAACTTTTGTAATTTTAAAACAAAATTGAAAGAACACCTCTTTACTCATCAAGTGTAAATCTGTATGTATTTATATAAGAATAACCATTGTAATTTATGGAAAAACAATGTTTGAATTTGAATTTGAATAATGGCCACAAAATAATTCAAAGATCCGCGCCACACACATCCGAGGACCACTGCGCGACGTTGTAAAACTGGCATCAATTTCTTAGGATAAACTTCCTGTCTTCTCCTTCAACACAGCCATTGCAACCCAGCCATTCACAAACCTCACAGAACAGAAGTGAACAAGCAGAGGCACCGCCCACCGCCTGGCAACAGTGCATGAATGAAAGGCAACTGCGCCCCCTCCCCGCCACGCTGCACTCGGCCGCTGGCAAGCACGCGGATTGCACGTCTCCATCATGGCCACGCAGGGACAGGTCTATTTGACGGCTTTTTGGAACATTTTGCACTGGTTTTGGTTTTGAGGGTGGGAGCTGAGGGGGAGTATCATGTGACGTGCCGGTTTGTGGCCTGACATCGTTATGTGTTTTTTCTTTTCTTTTCTTTTCTTTTCTTTATATGGTTTAGGAGCAAGGTTTTATTATAACTATTGTGGAATTTGGTGGGGGGGGGGGAACAGGGTCATAGATTTGTTATTTGTTCTTATGAAAGGGTCGAATTTAGAAGTCATTTGCCTCGAGCTTGCTTTAGGATGCAGTTTCATAAGGTCGTTCTGTAATTCCTTCACCTGAAGCGACAGCAATTCTTCTATTATTATGAATTGAGTAAATTTTTCTTCTTGTGTACAGGTTATCAAGTGCAAGGCTGCAATTGCATGGGAGAAGCAGAAGCCCCTGAGCATCGAGGAGGTTGAAGTTGCTCCTCCACAGAAGGGCTTAAGTCAGAATTAAGGTAAGATTTCAAAATGTCCAATTCAGTCGGATCTTCTGGGTGCTGGACTAAACCTTGGGCGCATTGTGCAGATTTGTGTGCACTAGGAATTATTGCAGAATACCTTTGAGGGAAGTTTTCTCATTTTGTGGGGCGATTTTATGTGTAGGATGTGGAGAAAAAGAAAAACCACTGTAAGGGGCATAAGGAACATTTAAAATAATCCTTTAGTCTTGATGCTCACTTAGTGAATGTTAAACTTGTAACACACATTCTGGGAAGACGGGAAGTTTGTAGACATTGGTATTTTATCTCAAGATTCCATTATCATGTACTGAGGTACATGCCAAGATATACCTAAAGACCACATTGTGACAAAATTTAAAAACGAATGGGTATCTCTCACTCACAGATGAGTTTTATGATCTTGTTTTTTTTCCATAAGATTAAAAGTTGCAGGGATATATTCCAGACTACCAGCTTGACCCCTCAATATGTATTTGTATATTTGTCAATTATTGAAAGGAAAGGAAAGGCAAGCTAACTAAGTAAAACCTTATTAAGAACATCACTTCAACTAAGATTTCTTAATTTTGTAAAATGAGGCCTTGCTGAGAAGTAATACCAGTCAACTACCCTTCTTCGTGCATTCCCTTCCAGGTCCTGGCAACTGGCATGTGTCACACAGATGCATGCACCCTCGACTGCCACGACCCCGAAGGAATCTTCCCCGTTATCCTCGGCCACGAAGGAGGAGGCATCGTGGAGAGTGTGGGGGAAGGAGTCACGTCCGTGAAGGAAGGTGTGTTATTGGTTGCTGTTGAAAGATGTTGGGTTTTTTGAAGTAATTCTTGTATGTTAGTGGTTTCTCTCTTCAGAGTTTGTATGTTGTTCTTTCCTCTTTTTTTGTTTTTTTTTTGTTTTATGTCCTTTTCCAATTTTTTATTATTATTTTTTTTTTATTGTATGTCCTTTTCCATATTTTTCCTATTTTTGAGTGCTTAACATTTTGGGAGCTTAGCCAGTTGATAGTGCACCTTAAATTGTATTGGAAGTTTCTGATATTTTTTTGGTGCTTGTCAGATTTCTTGTAAGTGTTAAGTTAGTTTTTTTTTTAATGTGAAAAATCATTTCTCAAGCTTTCCTAATTTGCACTGTTTGCTTTAGATCTATAATTCGTAAGTTGATTTACAATAAGTTTATTTATTGGTCAAGAATTGGATAATTCTGTAAAAAAGTTTTATTTCTAAGAATGAATATAATTTCTTCTATTCAGAAATACTTTATTCTATGAAAATAATATATATACAATAGATATGTAGTAATTTTCACTGGAGCTGTACCATATTTAGCCAGCAATCCTGATGTTAATAGTCCCAATAGTAGGGGAGGGCATGAAGTATTATCAGGAAAATGATGGGGTAAAACAGGCTGAAATACAATGGTCTGCAGGAAACAACTGAGCCACGGCTAGGAGGAAAAAGTACATCCATTTATTGGGCTGTGGATACTTTATCTGGAATGCAGCTCTGCCCTGATATCCGTCAGAATTATGTATCGTCCTCCCTTACTGTGGCACCTTTTTTCCCTTGGGGTCCTACAGTTAGTTCCACTGTATTCGTGTAAGTGATCTGGGGTCTCAATAATCCATAAAGTTCAGCGGTCTCTTATCGCAGTGGATTGTTGATGTACTTTTTTCTTAATTATTTTTTAGTACTGTTCCCTTGTCATGTTTTTATTCCACTTCTACTGCAAAATACACTTAGTTTCACAGTACAAACTCCCAAATACCCACTGACCCTCAATTATCCCCTTTCTTAGGGTGTTTCCTTTTAGCAAATCTTGATTTGTCTATTTCAACATTTAAACCTCGTCCACCAATCTATTGTTCCATGTGTAATTCAAATTCTCCACAAAAAGTTGACCAGTTGCAAATGATGTTACTTGTGCAGTTGATTTCATCTTTGACCATTTGATATGAAAAATGATTTCGTCATAGAAGAATATTGAAAATAATGAAATTAGTTTCTCCTTCTGTGACTATTGCGTAGCCATGAGTTATTATAAGTGGATGGCTGAAAATTGCACTTTGTCCTTCTTCTTCTTCTTCTCCTTCTCCTTCTCCTCCCCCTCCTCCTCCTCCTCCTCCTCCTCCTCCTCCTCCTCCTCCTCCTCCCTCCTCCTCCTCCTCCTCCTCCTCCTCCCTCCTCCCTCCTCCCCTCCTCCTCCTCCTCCCCCTCCCCCCTCCTCCCCCCTCCCCCCTCCCCCTCCCTCCTCCCTCCCTCCCTCCCCCCCTCCTCCTCCCTCCCCCTCCTCCTCCTCCCCTCCCCCCCCTCCCCTCCCTCCTCCCCCTCCTCCTCCTCCCCCTCCTCCTCCTCCTCCTCCTCCTCCTCCTCCTCCTCCCCCCCTCCTCCTCCTCCTCCTCCCCCCTCTCCTCCTCCCCCCCCCTCCTCCTCCTCCTCCTCCTCCTCCTCCTCCTCCTCCTCCTCCTTATTAGTTTCTGGCACTTGAAAAAAAAGGGAGATCTTAATAAAGCTGGCACAGTCCACCACACTTTTTGCATGTTGATGTGTCACTTAAAACACTATGATGCACTAAGTAATGAAAACAATTTAGGATTACCTTGGTAATGATTGGCAAATGGGATGCTACCCAGATCAGTCAATGGAAAAAGTATTGGCAATCGGTCCTACCTCTTTCACCACTTCCTGTTGAAGTTCCACGGAAATGTCAAATAGCCTGGCACACAGTAAGGCCACTCCCCCTGGGCAGATGTCGGGAAAACATTATGAAATGCAAAGAAAATATCCCTTATTTAAATTTATGATATATAGAATATAAATTGATGTTACAAAATTATCAAAATAATGCTTATTATACTATAATATATAATTTATAGATGAGATTCCAAAGTGCCTATATGCTCATACGAACACTTGTGTTATTATTATTGTTGATGTCTGTGGACTTGGTGCGGATATATTTTCAAGATTCAATATTTCTGTTGTTATTGGTGAGCACTATTTTACACATTTACACTTACCTTCCTCTTAACACATTTGTGCCAGATGACGCTCTGACACGCTTTGTGGTTTTTGTGTCGGTTACCGGCGACGAGATATTTGATCAAGGCCGGCGCTTGGAGTGAGCAAGCGGACAGCTCAGGCTTGCGGGTTAATGGGTTAAGCCATTAATACCCATTTTATGCTATTCTCAGATTGATTCTTATTGATACCTACCAAAAAAAAGAATCATTAAGTAAATGACAATGATATATCAGAAAATGATTAAGAAAGTGTAAAATTATTCCTACTGCAAGTTGTGAGAATGATGCACCCTGCTTTAGTGTTATTAAAAACATATATAATGGACCAGTTATTCATACTTCATATGCAGACCATAGCCCATGATTATTCTGGATATTATAGTAATGTTAATAGGGGGAGTAGTTCAGTAGAGTTCTCACAAAGACTTTTACAAACATGATCCTAAAGGTAGCTAACTGGTTTACAGTTACTGCTTTGAAATCCTGATTTCTAGATACTTCAGTTCTGAAATGCTACAAGGAATATAATGTTTTATGATTAGAAATATTTAGTCTAAAACTGCGTCTTCTCCCCACCAGGCGACCATGTCATCCCGCTGTACATCCCCCAGTGCTACGACTGCAAGTTCTGCAAGTCCCCGAAGACCAACCTATGCAGCAGAATCAGGGCCACCCAGGGCATGGCCCATGCCCGACGGAACCTCTCGCTTCACTGCTCGCGGCCAGAAGATCTTCCACTTCATGGGCTGCTCCAGCTTCTCCGAGTACACTGTGGTGTCGGAACTGTCGGTGGCCAAGGTTAGAGCTAAGTATTTTGCTCACTGAGATTGGCTGTACTTTTTTTGTTCTTTTGTGAGTTATTTCTGGTGGATTCTAAATGAAAAGCATAATGTGAGGAAGATTTCTTCAAGGAGGCAAATAGCTAGTGGGTTTATTATTTATGGAGTAGTCAGCATATGTTTTTCTTTTTTTCTGGCTGTACTTTTTGGTTCTTTTGTGAGTTATTTCTGGTGGATTCTAAATGAAAAGTATAATGTGAGGAAGATTTCTTCAAGGAGGCAAATAGGTAGTGGGTTTATTATTTATGGAGTAGTTAGTATGTTTTTCTTTTTCTCCTCTAAGTAATAGAGTTTAGTTAATCATGGATCCTTTGCTTTCATTACCCAGTGTTTACCCTTATGATATTTATTGGTATTTCTATTTGAACTTTTCAAAGTATTTATTAAGTAATAGGCATTAATGCATTTATTAACATCTTTAATTCCAAAAACAAAAATAACTGGTTCCCCATTTATGATAAATTAAAATAAGTATAAATATATAAAATACCATATTTTTAAAATTAACAGTTATGTTTGTTACCCAATATAACCTAGCTTACATCACCTGCTGTATTTTATATAGTGTGATATAAGCTGTATATATATATTTATATATATATATATATATATATATATATATATATATATATATATATATATATATATATATATATTTATATATTTAAAACTTGAATTTTCTTCCAGGTTAATGAGAAAGCCCCCAGATAAGGTCTGCCTTCCTGGCTGTGGCATTAGCACAGGATATGGTGCTGCTCTCAACACTGCCAATGTGAGTATTTATATTAATGCTGTTTTTAATTATGTATTTTTTTTAAGATAGCATGATGTTTATTCCTCATTGATATAGATGTATAACATACTCTCTGACCTGTAGTCGAACCTCAACCACATGACCCAACAAAAGGATCTTCAAGCTAGAATCGTACTACCACCTTGGAATTTACCTATATACTAAACTCTGAGTAATAAAAGTTGTAGTTTTATATAACCGTGCAATCAGTGGCATTGGCTAGAAATTCCACTACAAAGTCAGATATCCAGAGGTCATTTTAACCCACTCACGACAGGGGCATTCCAACCTTGCATGTTACAATGCCGGGGCTCTCGAACGCATAGGCCTAAATCAGATAAATAAACGACGCCGTATGGCGTCACCCAGCGAACAGCCCTTGAATGCGCGCGGCCGTGTACCACCCGTCCATAGAGGGTTAAGAAAGCAATAATGCAAGCCATAGTATATTGTAGTTTAGTTGAGCGATGCTGAAAATGCTACATCCACGACCACTGCCACTTGCCAAAAATGATAAAACAGTGTTTTGACTATTTACTTCATTGTCAAATAATCTTTATATTAATATAGAACTATAATTGTCATAGCTTTTGTTGTCACTAGCTCCCTTTCAGCTCTTTCCACCTCCCACTCTCGCTGGCTAATGGCTCCAAACATAACCCTGTAGGAGGATAAATTAGCCAGCAGAAACATGCTATCTACTTAAGGAGCAGCACCCAGTACACACACCTATTGGAGTAGAAATTTTTTTTTGACCCAGTAGTAGCCCTAGATTTAGAAAAAAATAGGAAAAGCATAATGCCAGATCACTGACTTCATCCTGGAATATTTTTTTCTTTTCTATCAAGCAAATCATCAGCTATTGTAGTCAGCGCAATCAAGCTTACATGATGATAATGCATCATGTTCATCAAATCAAAATATAAATATTGACATCACACACGTTTAACTTTCCACAGGCTGGAAGATGGCAGCAACGTGGCAGTTTTTGGACTTGGTGCCGTGGGTCTGGCTGTGGCAATGGGTTGCAAGGAGCGGGGAGCTAAGAAGATCATTGGCGTGGATATCAATGAAGACAAGTTCGAGATTGGTGAGTAGGAACAGGGAAATGTCTTGGCTTGAAAATCCAGCAGATGGAATCTTTTATTTTAAAAGGATCCAGATTTTGTTATTTTTAATCATAATGCTAA
>BOPN01007605.1:0-10000 GCA_017312705.2 Penaeus japonicus | reverse complement strand
ATTGCTCTTGTGTTTGCTCGTTTTACATGGTAGTTTTGTATATTTTCGTTTATGTAGTGTAAGTTTTAGCCTGTGTGTTTCTGAATTGTAGTTCGATCACATCACCCCACATATTATTCAACTAAAATGGTTAAAATTCAATCCAAATGCAGTTATGATACATGTGTTTTCATTCATAAAATAATTCATGGGAATTATCCACAATGGATCTTTCCCTTACAAACTGTAGAGAACACATTAGGTGTTCAAACACGACAAGTAAATTCTCCATATGTCAAGAGATCACACGCAGAAATAGGGACACGACAAATGCTAATACGTGGAATCATGACCTGGAACCTACTACCTCATAATTTTAAAGACATCACTTACCTCAATAAATTCAAAACAAAATTAAAAGAACATTTCCTAAATTGTCAGATGTGATATCGTATCAAACAGATGTATTGTATATATGTATTAAGAATAACCATTGTAACTTATGGAATAAAGTTTTTGAATTTGAAATTGAACTCTCTGTCTGTCTGTCTCCCTCTCTTTCTTTCTTTCTCTTTCTCTCTCTCTCTCTCTCTCTCCTTCTTTCTTTCTCTCTTTCTATTTCTCTCTCTCTCTCTCTCTCCTTCCTTCCCTCTCTCTCTCTCTCCCTCCCCTTCCTCCCCCCTCTCTCTCCCCTTCCTTCCCTTTCTCTCTATCTCTCCCCTTCTTTCCCTCTCTCTATCTCTCCCCTTCTTTCCCTCTCTCTATCTCACCCCTTCTTTCCCTCTCTCTATCTCACCCCTTCTTTCTCTCTCTCTCTCTCTCCCCCTCTTTCCCTCTCTCTCTCTCTCCCCTTCTTTCCCTCTCTCTATCTCTCCCCTTCTTTCCCTCTCTCTATCTCTCCCCTTCTTTCCCTCTCTCTATCTCTCCCCTTCTTTCCCTCTCTCTATCTCTCCCCTTCTTTCCCTCTCTCTATCTCTCCCCTTCTTTCCCTCTCTCTATCTCTCTCTCTCTTTCTCTCTCTCTCTCTCTCCTTCCTTCCCTCTCTCTCTCTCTCCCCTTCCTCCCCCCTCTCTCTCCCCTTCCTTCCCTTTCTCTCTATCTCTCCCCTTCTTTCCCTCTCTCTCTCTCTCCCCTTCTTTCCCTCTCTCTATCTCTCCCCTTCTTTCCCTCTCTCTATCTCTCCCCTTCTTTCCCTCTCTCTATCTCACCCCTTCTTTCCCTCTCTCTATCTCTCCCCTTCTTTCCCTCTCTCTATCTCTCCCCTTCTTTCCCTCTCTCTATCTCTCCCCTTCTTCTCTCTCTCTCTCTCTCCCCCCTTCTCTCTCTCTCTCTCTCTCTCTCTCTCTCTCTCTCTCTCTCTCTCTCTCTCTCTCTCTCTCTCTCTCTCTCTCTCTCTCTCTCTCTCTCTCTCTCTCTCTCTCTCTCTCTCTCTCCCCCTTCCTTCCCTTCTCTATCTTCTTTCCCTTCTTCCCTCTCTATCTCTCCCCTTCTTCCCTCTCTCTATCTCACCCCCTCTTTCTTTCTCTCTCTCTCTCTCTATCTCTCCCCTTCTTTCCCTCTCTCTATCTCTCCCCTTCTTTCCCTCTCTCTATCTCTCCCCTTCTTTCCCTCTCTCTATCTCACCCCTTCTTTCCCTCTCTCTATCTCTCCCCTTCTTTCCCTCTCTCTATCTCTCCCCTTCTTTCCCTCTCTCTATCTCTCCCCTTCTTTCCCTCTCTCTCTCTCCCCTTCCTCCCCCCTCTCTCTCCCCTTCCTTCCCTTTCTCTCTATCTCTCCCCTTCTTTCCCTCCCTCTATCTCTCCCCTTCTTTCCCTCTCTCTATCTCACCCCTTCTTTCCCTCTCTCTATCTCTCCCCTTCTTTCCCTCTCTCTATCTCTCCCCTTCTTTCCCTCTCTCTATCTCTCCCCTTCTTTCCCTCTCTCTATCTCTCCCCTTCTTTCCCTCTCTCTATCTCACCCCTTCTTTCCCTCTCTCTCTCTCTCCCTCTCTATCTCCCCTTCTTTCCCTCTCTCTATCTCTCCCCTTCTTTCCCTCTCTCTATCTCTCCCCTTCTTTCCCTCTCTCTATCTCACCCCTTCCTTCCCTCTCTCTACCTCTCCCTCCCTCTCCCCCACTCTCTGTCTCTGTCTCTCTCTCTGAGAGAGGTCCCGGTACCCTGGGAGGGGGGCAGATTACCCTGGGGAAGAGGGCTCAGGCTAGTTGCCCGAGGAAACACCAGGAAAGCCCTCTGGTTGGTCCCCTTAAACCCTGGAGGAGAGGCAGCTAGATTATAGAGAGGAGGGAAGGAGGGATGAGGGAGGGGGAGGGGGGGAGAGGGAGAGGGAGAGAGATAGGGGGGGGGGAGAAGAGAGGGATGAATACACACCAATTATTTCCTTCTTTTCTTCCTTCTCTTTCCCATGAGAAGGGGACTCATGCACAACATCGAACGCGGCTTTCTGAAGCGCTTCCTAGGATTGCCCTTGGTCACTTTGGCTTTGTGCTTCTTGCACAATGTGATGCTTGAATCTGCATCTTCTATTGCCACCCTTTCTTCGCCGCTGTCCAACATTATCAGCGCTTCAGCCCTATCACCTGAAAATGCAATGAATATGAGTATATGCAAACATAAGGACTTAAAAAAAAAGTCTTCAAGGCAAGTGTATCTTTCTAAAGCAGTAGTGGTAATTTATGCATGAGAAATCACCCTCTGAACATAGGACTATGATTTATTTTTTCAAGTAAACAAATAGCTGAATCATACATACAAGGTGGTATATCCAAATTAATTTTAGATCAAGGCTGAGCCCGTTAAATCACATTTATTATGGAATCAAAAGTATCAATCATAGTTTAAACATATAAAATGTTAGAATATTGATTATAAGTAGCCCAATAATAACTCTTACAAATCTATGCTGCTATGTTAGTCAAATCTTTTAATTCCTTAGTAGCCCAGAGTCTTGTGGTAGATTTAGCTATAATGTTTGTTGATTTTTCCCCGAAAGCACATTTCTGTCAATTGCGTAATAACTTGCGTAATGTGATTGCAAGCAATATTTGTATCATAATTTAGTTTGAGTTTTTTTAAGGTACAAGGTACGAGGTGCTACCAGGTCGTTGGACTGTGTTAATGTCGTTATCATTATAATTATCATTATTATCATTATTACAATTATTGCTATCATCATTATCATTATTATTACCAGTATCATTACCATCATTAAATTACTATCACTATAACCATTATTGTTATCACTATCAATACTAATATCATTATTGTTAATACCATTATTACGAGAATATTTATTAACATCCGCATCCTCATCATCATAATTGTTATTATGATTATCATTACTATTATTACTATCAAATCAAAACAGCAGCAACAATAGAATAATAACGGAGATGATAATAAAGATAGTAATAATTGTAGTAGTAATTGTAGTAAAAGTAGTAGTAGTAGTAGTAGTAAAAGTAATAGGAGTATTATCATTATTGTAGTTTAAGTAGTAACTGTAGTAGAAGTAGTAGTAGTATCCGAAGTATAGTAGTAGTAGTAATAGTAGTAGGAGAAGAAGAAGAAGTAATAGAAGAATTATCATTATTATTAATAGCAGTGCTAGAAGTAGTATGCAAAGTATACAAAGGCGTTGAAATACTGACTAGTTTTATTTTTGCTGTAATTAGGATATAAGTGTATGACTATATAAAAGAGGAAATATTTTCTATCAGAATGACCTTGTTTTACTTCAAAAACAAGAGTTAAATAGCTGCCCTGTAATAAACTGGGGTTATAATGAATTGGCATGTCACAGCTCAAGGTGGCCTTTTCAGTTCATTCATTCTGCTTTGTAATGTAATAACGATGATACTAATTATGGTGGTGATGACATCATCATAATAGTGACACCACAGTCCAAAAGAATTATAACAGTAACGGCAAGCATAATACGAGTGTTGGCATTTAAAGTCAGACTATTCCTTATGCTTGGTAGGAGAAGCACAGAACAACCAAATCAACATATCCTGTTTATCAACGACTGAACAGTGTTAACGTCAGCATTGTGGCAGCATTCAGCATCCTTCGGAACACTAAATTCACAGCTCAAGTTGAAGATTAAAAAAATAGAACAAATGTATGATTATTATTATTATGTTAATACTAGGAGTGATAATGATAAATGTAACGAAATTAAAAAGGATGATACTGATAACGATAAATGATGAAATGATAATGATACAAAGATTGGCAAATTGATAGAGACCTACATATATATACGTCTGTATATAAATATATATACATGACTAGATATAGATACACAAATAGGCAGAAACAGAAACATCACCTAGCGTGTGTGTGTGTGTGTGTGTGTGTGTGTGTGTGTGTGTGTGTGTGTGTGTGTGTGTGTGTGTGTGTGTGTGTGTGTGTGTGTGTGTACACTGCTAGCCCATATGCACAGATTGGGGAAACCGAACATACACTAATAGACATACAGACACCCCTTCCCTTCAGGCATCTAACATGCCTTTTAGTCATTGGGTATTTTCTTATCTAAATATATCCCAAGTGGATGGGAGTGACATTTCTCATGATAGGCGGACGACAAATATTTCTTAGTACGAATAGAAATAAAGCAATTCAAAGTCGAGGGCGTAAATTTCATAAGAAAATATTTGATGAATTGAGGTAGCTTGTCAGATGAAAAAGTGATGTGTTTTTGCTTGAGTGAAGAGGTCGGTTATGACAAGTGATGACTAATGGTTGTTTACTTTTTCATCACCATTGCTATAACTACTACTGATGCTGATGCTACTGCTACTACTATTACCATTACTACTACTACTACTGCTACTACATTACTATTACTACTACTGCTATTACTATTAATTACTACTACTGTTACCACTATTACTATTACTACTACTACTGTTACTATTACTTCTACTGCTATTACTACTACCAGCAATGTCTCTACTGCTACTATTACTAACACTGCTACTACTATTGCTACTACTACTACTACTATTACTACTACTTCTACTATTGCTACTACTATTTATATTACTACTACTATGACTACCACTGCTATTACTACTATTATTGTTTCTACTATTTCTACTACTACTTCAAAAATATTATTGCTACAACTATTATTAGTACTATTATTATCATTACTGCTACTACTACTTTTACTACTTTTATTATTGCTAAAACTATTACCACTACTATTACTACAACTACTACAAATAACAGTCACTACTACTATTACTCCTGCAATTACCACTAATAATTCTGCTATTACTACTACTTCTACTACTATCACTATTGCTACTACTCCTATTACTACGCGTGGCCGCCGTGGTGACCGGACGCGTGTGTGCCTCCCCTTCGCCGCCGCCAGACAGCTCAGCAGACGATGACACTTCGCGGCCCCACACAGTCAGAGGCAAGGCTGACTAGTCTCCCTGAGTCTACGGGGCACCAAGGGAATTTCCCCGGTGCTTCCTCGAGCTGCTAGCCCGAGCTCGGATCCCCGGTGTGAGAGGGTAAAGGCTGCCCCCTCCCCCCTCCCCCCTCCCCCCTCCCCCCCCGATTCTGCAACCCTAGCAACCACAGTACCAGCGAATACAGTAACAACAGTGAAAACAACATAGACAAAAATGCCATTTATTAATCAGATCGGTCATTTAACAGCAGCGCTGAACACTTATCCTGTGCTTCATTGCAACAAAAAAGCATGGTCTTGTGAGATCAAACTAGGACGTTGACAGCGCCCATAATATTGTTAAAGATATATCAGACTCTAGAAAGAAACACAACTAGAGACATTAGAAGGATGACGAATTTCATATTGCATACCATGATCGACCTGTGCTTGCATAGCAATATTATGGTGGTGTTTTTTTAGTGAAGTTATTCCTCCACATGAAGCACTAAGACACGCAAACCCAGTCTGAACCCTCCTTCAGCAGTCAAAACCTTATTGAAAATAAAACAGACTTGCTGATCGGAATGTTCTCCGAACACCAATCTGCATTGAAGAGTGTGATTCGGCAAGGTAGGCTGCCTCCCCAGACGTAGGAATGCGGAAAGGAGGCATCCGACACAACACCTCAACCCCCTCCCACCACACAACATCCGACCTCTGAACCCCGACCTGTGACCACTTTACTAACCTCCTTTCCCCTTTGCGCCCCCTCCCCCTGCCAGAATGCCCTCTGTCTCCATCCCACAAAACACACACACACAAACATTCTCCCCTTCCATTGTAGTATCCATGACAAATGCCTCCTCAAGCTCTCCCTCTCCTGACACTCCGCCCCCTCCTCCCTTACCTTCCATGGCAGTATCCATGACTAATGCCTCCCGTAGCTCTCCCCCACCACTCCACCCTCCATCCGTACCCACACCGAGCAAGCAAACTCGCGACCTTGCTGACACGCCAGCCGCCCCCCCCCCCCCGACCGGTGCCGCGCAAGCGTTTTTCCATGAACTACAGAGACCTCAACAACAACCAGTATGAGGAACGAAGCTTCTACACAAGTAACACCCAGAAGAAACTCCATTAACAACAGTAAAAGAAAGAACAAGCAAAAACTTGTTCCACCCAACCACAACTGAGAATATGCAATACATCACCCCGTGCCTGGAGTCCCTGTCCCCCTACCACCCCTCCCCCTACTCCTCAAGCACCACCGCCCGTCCCCAAACAACTACGTAGAACGAAAACAAAAAAGGAAAACGAGGGAGGAACGCAACCACCTGCGAGGGGTCAAACGTTAGGTTAGGTAGGTAGCGGTTTTATACATTGCGAGCTGTCATCCAGATGTAAACGACGATGAGATTGAACACTTCCTCGTTAATAATTGTAACAACATACCTAATGTAAAAACGTTTAAAATAGAAACGACACGTGATTACTACTCTTGCTTCACCGTTACTTTAAGGGACAGAGAGATAAATCCCAACTTTTTATAGAGTCCGACGTGTTTCCTAATGATGTCAAAGGTTTTCCTTAAAGAAACAAGTGCCGAAGTGAACAGAATGTTTGACGCCGCTAAACTGTCAGCAACTGCAGCGGCCAGACCACAATCAAACACAATCATGATAGAAGATATCACTGCACAGTCTCTCCCAGGTCACTTCGTTGAAACTGAAATGATGATTAAGAGGAGATGTATTGATATTCTTTGTATTAGTGAAACCTGGCTTCGCCAAGAAATACCAAGCAATTTCATCAACATTTCACATTTTCACGTCCATGGCTGTGATGACAGTTTATATATTTATGTACGAAACACCCTTAGTAATTAGATCTTAGTAATAGTAATAAGATCTCTTCTACAATGTAAATAACAGCGGTGGAGGACATCTGGGTAACCATGCAAAACATGCAGTATGCATCCCTCCTTCCTTCTCGGCGCCATCTATAGACACCCTCATGCCACCTTTTCGTTATTCAATTAACTTGAAAATCCTAAGAATGATTATGAAGCATACAATAAAACAACTCATAAACAAACCTAAAAGGCTTACAGAAACACTCCATCCATATTAGACAGACCTGATAGCCTTCTGCATACAGACGCTATCCCATGCCAAATTGCTGATCATGAACTTTTAACGATAACCTTGAATAAACAGAAGTTAGATTTAACCAGTTATGTCCCTCATTCACTCTGCCAACATATCATAGCCAGGGAATCGACACTCTCGGAGATCTTATGAACAGATGAAGTGGAAAGACAAGTTGTTTTAACGAGCGTGATGCAGAATGCCATGCTGCCTCCGCTCCTTATGAATCAAAATTAATTACACGTCGTCCTGCTCTTCGGGTAAACGACGACATTAAGAGAGCCGTGAGTGATGGAAATAACACTCATAAAGCTCTCAAAATAAACTGATTTTATACCACCCTTCAGGCTGAATATGAAATCGAGAATTAAAAAAAAACACTTCAACATATATAAAAAGTAAATTATTTTAGAAATAAGTTAAAAAAAAAAAAAAACGTAGACACGACTCTGCTGAAACATGGAAACTGGCAAAAACTTTAGTGTCCAGGAAGAAACAGGACATTTCAATAATTTCTTTGCAGAAGTCGCCAGACTCGCCTAAGAACCAACAACCGCCTCCACATTTCCACAAAACACAACGAGAACAAGCTCACAGCAAACACTTTTAGACCACGACCAGTAGAAATAGAAACAACAATACTTAAAAAAAAAAAAAAAAAAAAAAAACACTTGCGAGAAACAAACTCCGTAAGAGCGGATGGTATCGCCCATCGATTCATAAAGGATAGTCTATCTGCTATCTGACAGTCATTATAAATACATATATAGTTACCGGCATCATAACACCTACTTTCAAATCAGGATATAGAGATGAGATAAGTAGCTATCGCCCCATTACTGTACTCCCAGTAGTATCTAAAGCTCTCGAGAAAATAGTCGCAAATAAGTAATTGGCATCCCTGGAAGCGAACAACGCAACATGGATTTAGAAGTAAGTTATCCCCTGAAAAAAAAGAAAAAAAAAAGAAGAAAAAACATTACGAGAAATCACAAATGAAGTTTATATTACCATAGACAATAACCAGATAAACTTGATCACTCTGTGTTTTGTCGAAAGCCCTTGACAGTGCCAACCATGATATCCTTTTCATAAAGATATTACGGAACTGATAACTATTGGTTTAGAAATTATTTATTCGCCAGAACCCAGTCTGTTAAAATACGTGAAAATCTATCATCAAAGCAAATCCCATTTATTGGTCCACAAGCCTCCATATTAGGCGCAATCTTATTTAACATATCTATCAATGATTATCGACTGCTGCATTCAGTAAGCCGATGACTCAATTTCTTCACACTGCCTCTGTAAACAAATTGAATGAATTAATAGGAAAAACTAAACAGACACTCACAGAAGCACAGAGTTACTTTGATAGAAATAGTCTGAAAGAGAATCCACAGAAAACACAATGCATTTTTATAGGCAGCCGTGAGAACATAACCAAAATCCCTACAGATATTACTGTAGAATTCGAAGGTTGGTATGTGTGTGTGTGTGCGCGCATCTTTGCATTGCTACATCAAACACACATAAACAAACTAAAATGTTTAAAAACATATATATAATTATGACAAATACACTAATCCACAAAATTATACCAGGATATTATCCACATTGGCTTTTAGCTACACAAACAATAGGAATTATAACGGGAGTCAAAGCAAAACAAAAGAACTCTGTATATGAAAACATCGTGGACCAGTGATCTAGAAACATCTACCACATCCTGGAGATATTTCCAACAGAAGGACACTTTAAAAAAAAAGAACATCTGATTTATCAGTGACATGGGCGCTTGAACATCAAGCCAAATACGACATTTCAGTCACTTTTGATGTTAAGATTTTGACTATGTTAATACTAATACTAATTATCATACAATGCAAATGCTGTACATGTAAAAAGGATAACCTTTGTAATTGATGGGATAAAGTATTTTAAATTTGTGTTTGAATACTGCGACTGTTACTACAACTACTACTTCTAGCACTGCTATTAATAATAATGATAATTCTTCTATTACTTCTTCTTCTTCTCCTACTACTATTACTACTACTACTTCTACTACAGTTACTACTTAAACTACAATAATGATAATACTCCTATTACTTTTACTACTACTACTACTACTTTTACTACAATTACTACTACAATTATTACTATCTTTATTATCATCTCCGTTATTATTCTATTGTTGCTGCTGTTTTGATTTGATAGTAATAATAGTAATGATAATCATAATAACAATTATGATGATGAGGATGCGGATGTTAATAAATATTCTCGTAATAATGGTATTAACAATAATGATATTAGTATTGATAGTGATAACAATAATGGTTATAGTGATAGTAATTTAATGATGGTAATGATACTGGTAATAATAATGATAATGATGATAGCAATAATTGTAATAATGATAATTATAATGATAACGACATTAACACAGTCCAACTGTA
>BOPN01007604.1:52500-56685 GCA_017312705.2 Penaeus japonicus | reverse complement strand
GTCATTAATAGCTGTTATATACAATATTTAGAAAACATTTTAGAAAGATTTAAGCAATGTAATATTTTCCTAATATGAAACGTTGATCTTCAACCTTTTTGACAACAACCACACAAGTCCCTTCAAATTATTCATAAAAGAAGATTTCTTAATGAAACATAGGATACTGAACACCGAATAAAATGTTAATCATTACTCCAGATATTCTTTTTTATATATAAAACCAAACCATATTCCTCAACAAGTCATTAATAGCTGTTATACAATATTTAGAAAACATTTTAGAAAGATTTAAGCAATGTAATATTTTCCTAATATGAAACGTTGATCTTCAACCTTTTTGACAACAACCACACAAGTCCCTTCAAATTATTCATAAAAGAAGATTTCTTAATGAAACATAGGATACTGAACACCGAATAAAATGTTAATCATTACTCCAGATATTCTTTTTTATATATAAAACCAAACCATATTCCTCAACAAGTCATTAATAGCTGTTATACAATATTTAGAAAACATTTTAGAAAGATTTAAGCAATGTAATATTTTCCTAATATGAAACGTTGATCTTCAACCTTTTTGACAACAACCACACAAGTCCCTTCAAATTATTCATAAAAGAAGATTTCTTAATGAAACATAGGATACTGAACACCGAATAAAATGTTAATCATTACTCCAGATATTCTTTTTTATATATAAAACCAAACCATATTCCTCAACAAGTCATTAATAGCTGTTATACAATATTTAGAAAACATTTTAGAAAGATTTAAGCAATGTAATATTTTCCTAATATGAAACGTTGATCTTCAACCTTTTTGACAACAACCACACAAGTCCCTTCAAATTATTCATAAAAGAAGATTTCTTAATGAAACATAGGATACTGAACACCGAATAAAATGTTAATCATTACTCCAGATATTCTTTTTTATATATAAAACCAAACCATATTCCTCAACAAGTCATTAATAGCTGTTATACAATATTTAGAAAACATTTTAGAAAGATTTAAGCAATGTAATATTTTCCTAATATGAAACGTTGATCTTCAACCTTTTTGACAACAACCACACAAGTCCCTTCAAATTATTCATAAAAGAAGATTTCTTAATGAAACATAGGATACTGAACACCGAATAAAATGTTAATCATTACTCCAGATATTCTTTTTTATATATAAAACCAAACCATATTCCTCAACAAGTCATTAATAGCTGTTATACAATATTTAGAAAACATTTTAGAAAGATTTAAGCAATGTAATATTTTCCTAATATGAAACGTTGATCTTCAACCTTTTTGACACCATGGCCGACGGATTCCCCTCACCTACGCTCCCATTCTCTTTTCCTTGTGTGTCTACATATACATGTTATCTGTACAGATTATATCAACAAATAGAAGCTATAATGTAGTAGAACTTAGCAAAATTGGATTTTTTCAGTGGCGCATTACCTTCTCTTATCTAAAAAAATTTCACCTTTAAGAAATGAAATTATATTAAGCAATAGGGAATAAAGTGAAAATATTGAGCATAAATAGAATATAGAATATTATAAAATCAAAATGGTCTCTAGAAATATTAGATGATAAGGATGAAATACGCAAAATCTCGATGCTTATGGGAGTAGAAGCAAATACATAATCATTCGCAGGAATGAGTCATAACCTTAACGTTCTTTAAAAATAGGATTGTGTTGCATAACGGTTTAACTGTAATGACTGATAGTCAATATGCGAGTTAACTTAATAAATGATAAATAAGATTTTAGTTTCTATTTACTTATTCATCTATTTATTTAATGACTACCTCTACAGAATTTTCGTTTTCTGTTGAGAAATTTTCTTCATAAGATTTTTTTTTGATTTTAACACAGTCGAAACAAAAACTGACATATTTCAATACCTTATAATATCAGATTTTAGATATTCGTCAAGCATTCTAAGAAAACCTTGAGAAACGTAAGAATCCGTGTGGGATTTTCGCGTATTTTTAAATCATCGCCGCCATTGCATTTCTTAACTCCAGTTTTCAAAAAAATTCTCTCGAATAAACTTTGAATGAACAATAAATAATTTGAATATTATTTGTAATCATTTAAAAATTAATGGAAGAAAAAATAACTACTACCAACTGCCAATAATATAAAATAACACTAACTCAAACTTCGAAATTCACTTTGTTCTTGTCTCGCAGTTTCCTTCACAAGATTGATCTTAACGTTGCGCGAGACACATTTTTTTGTATTTTATCGCTTTTACAGTTCGGGTTCTAAGTTATTATGACCAGTGGACAATGCTGCGTTCCAAAAAGGATGTAGATCGCCACGTGCGAGATATTTTGAATAAAATCAAGAGCGAGGACGAGGTAAGTGACGAATACCGGTGTTGGCGCACGTTGGGAAGGGTCCTGAGGCTCCTGCAGGGCTTCGCTTGCGAGTTTTTCGCTTTTGGGGGAATGTCCTTCGTGCGGGAGCCTTTGGGGTAGTTAGGATCGTTACAGGAGGAGGTAGTAATGGGACGAGGATGCATTATATTTATGAAATGAGGATTAGCTGAGAAATAGAGATTGGAAAGGGACAGGAGGGTATAACGTATCTGTAAGTGTAAAATGTAACGGATATTAAGAGATAAAGGTTTAACATACATTCTATAACGTTGATCTCTATTATTCAATGTCGAAAACCCTACAAAGTTATTCCCAGCGTCAGGGATACACCTAGACCCAAGTCTGGGGAGGTTGGGAGTCGTAGTTGCTGTATTAAGGGTTTCAGTTTCTTTGTCTTCTCCCTCTTTCGAATTTCCTCTTGCTTATCTCTGTCGCATTTGCCATAAGAGTGACAGAGAGCAACAGGTGGCGTTGACTCTGTTATGATTGTTATCTGCAGAGGGAGATGCCAGTGGGAGTAGTCTTTGTTTTTTCTTTGTTTGTGTGCTTGTGGTAGGTAACATTTGTTTGAGGGAAAATACCATGAGCTGAGGCAAGAAAAAATGTTTATTATGCTATATCTAAAGTATAATGTTAAGAAAAGGACTGTACGTAGATACAGAAAAAAATAAAGTAACAGGTTGATAGAATGCTCATAAGATAACTCTTAGAATTAAGAAAAAGGCTGATAATCATCAGGAAGTAAAATTAAGGCTACAATTGCAAATACGTCTTCAAACTTTTAGTGGCACTGCCTAGTTCAGCAATGTTGAGGCCTTTACACCTTGCCAAGTACTAACAAACGTCAATGTATACATTCTAGCAAGGTAGAGCTTATTAATTTTTCATCAAGCAAGGAACTAGTTCTAGTTTTCTATTGCTGAAAATGTGCAAGTGGGGATGGTTTATTTGTTTTTTACCAGAGCACTTAGGCCATTGTATAGCTTCCTATTCTAAACATTACTTAACCGCCCAAAATTTGTTGTATATTTACAAGACTGCTACATAGCTAACACTGACGTTCTTGCTTTCCGCCTTCTGTAAACCCCCAATAAATCTAGGCATGTTCCAGTAAAGTAAATTTCTTGCAGACTTGACTGGCACTTTGTCATTAGATAAGGAACCACTTAAAACTTAATGTGCTTTGTGATGGAAGGCCCAGAATTTTAAACCTAAACCAGGAGTGGTGCAATGCTAAGGTATGGTGTGGCCTGTATTCTCCATGCTCCAGTAAAGACAACAAACATCCATTGCAACTATTCTAGCAAGATAGAGCTTGGACTAGTCCTTGTTTGAGGATTGATTATCTGTGAGAACTCCAAGCTCATTCTCTTGCTGAAATGTATAGGTTGAGGGTTATTTTTCTTTGCTGGAATGGTAATTTGAGTGAAGGCAGTAACATATGTATCAAAACCAATGGCGTATTTGCAGGTATGTAGATGGCATTCACCCATAAGAATATTATTCTGGAAAAGTTTATCCAAAGGCAGAGATTTAGATCTAGAATAAGGAGCCACATAATATCTGGGGCGGATGAAAATAAAAGATGTAAGCCTATTGGATTAATTTAGTGTATTATCAACCAGAAGCTAAAGTAGGAATTAATAATATAAATTTCTGGAAAGACATAGAATATAAAAATTGATGCATAGATATACACCTAGGCCTAACAATAACTTCCCTTTTACCACAGAATAGATTTTAATTTTTTTAACATGTTACATATAGACCAAAGATTTCTCCAGTTT
>BOPN01007604.1:27500-47500 GCA_017312705.2 Penaeus japonicus | reverse complement strand
GTACTGCTCAAGTTTGCGTGACATGGTGTGGTTGTGTCTGCAGCAAGCTCCATCCAGGTTTAAACAACCTCAGCCCTATTACACATATACGTTGTTTGAAGGTCTCCAGTTTTCCACGACAAATGTCAACACAGGGGCTCCAGAAACCCTGTGCCATCTTGATCTCCTGGCTTTCTTGGCTGCAACTGTGTATTGCCAAATTGCAGCTGCAAAAGAAAACAATGGTAAGGCTATATAAGTAATATGATTGTTTGTTTATTTTTAGATATGTACGCTTTAGAATATATTAAGGTTAAAAACAAAAATCTTTATTCTAATTTTCTTGGTAATTAGGTCCTCCTCCAGCCTCCATGCCGACAGTGGTTGCATCAGTTCTGAATACTACAGAACAAGCAGAGTGGTGGACCGCTGCCTACACACTGTTTACCAACCGTGCTCACCATAGGCTTAGTAAACTGCGTATGATTTTGCAGCGAGGTCTGGAGGTCATCAGAGCTGTAGGCAACCATGGTGTTGACTTGGCTCTTATGGCACATTTGGCACAATGCTTTTCCACCTGGGTAAGTACTTTTGTGGTTTATATTTTATATTTATAAATTGTTTCATTTGGTCAATTTTTGTGTGTGTGTGTGCGTACATCAGTCTATCATGATTCTTACATGCTTATTACATTTCAGGCAACAGCGGCCAAAGAGGATGGGAGTACAGCAAGTGAAGTAGATGCCCTGGAGGACCGGGCAGAGCACTACTGGCATCGAGTGCTCACACTTTGCCAGAGGGCTGCACGGAATGTCATTAATGTTACACCAAGGAATAGACTTTTTGTTGTACAAAAGTAAGAAAATATACCTGAAATGCATTCTAACTAGTTATTTTATGAGTATTCAGAAGTTCATATATTAATGCAAGAATTTTAATCTATGTATATCATACAAGGATAATTCTAAGAGCTTTATCTCTTCTCAGCATCTCTCTGAGTGCAGAGGAACGCTCCAAGGTTGAGGAGGAAGGAAAGTACTTCCTAGCCATGAGACTGGTGCAGGCAGGGAAGCTGCAGGAAGCCATACAAGCTCTGGGAGAATTAAAGAGTCCTGAAGCATCATTCCAGAGGGCAATGGTAAGTAAAGATATGTCATCACATCACAGTTAAATCATTTTTATTATATATCTTTAAGGAAAATTTATATAACTTTTTATTTTTTGTGAAACTTAACCTCTATACCTAGGCATTATTCATGTTTATAATAGGAAACTTTGAATATAATTTTTGTAAGTAGAATATATCTTTATTTTGACACAAATAGATTATCCAAAAGATTTATTAGGAAAGAAAATGAGAGATAAAGTTAATTTTTTTCTCTTTCAGTTGTATAAAGAACAAGCCCAAACTATTACCAGTGAGGGTGGAGTGGAAACCATGACAGCCGACATGCGTTCACAACACACCATTCTGCTGACGCAAGCAAGAGACACACTTTATCTTACCCTAGACAGATTGCGAATGCCAGGTATACAAGCAAGCTTTCTTTTATCTGTAGCACATGACACTTAGCTTCACTTGAGTTGCTAGAGTGGTGCATAGTGAAGTACATATGTAATAAAATTAGTATATTGGTAATTATGAGAAGAGATACAAATTTATAAGTAAGTTTGTTTATTTTGATATATCAAGATTTTGCAGATAGGATGAAGTTAAAGTTCTATTTATTCACTTAATGTAGACAATATTTCTTGGATCTATATTCATGAATGGAAATTGTACAACTATGATGAAGGTGAAGTTTTATCTTCTCTCCCTAGGTGTAGATCGTTTTCATCCCCTCAACACCAAGCTGAGTCAGCAGTTGGAGGATGTTGAGAGGCGTCTTTCACACATAAGTGTGGACCAGGATACCCACATTCAGCGAGAGGATGATACCGAATCTATTTCAGATGCCTCCCAGTCACCCCGACCTGACTTGGCTAATGGCCATGTTATTAATGCATCTCAACCTCCACAGATGTTTAGTACTCCCTATAGGGATAACAGAAATAGTAGCAGAATAACTAGACAGGTGATTATAAAGTCTTTCTATGCACAAATTTAATTAAATATTTAAAGAATTATCCATGACATCAATTTCTTCTTCTTCTAAATATTGATATTTTGTCTAAATATTTCATAGGAGGCCCGTCCAAGTCCAGAGCGTCTGGATGCACAAGTGAGAGCTATCTCAGAGGTTCAAGAAAATACATTGCGGAACATGGAGGACACACTGAGGAATATGGAGGAACAGAATGCAGCGCTGAGAGCCCAGAATGAAGCTCTTAGAGACACATGCGCTACAATGGCACAAGAGGTCAAGGAAAATGCTTCCTTGTTCCGTAGTATCTTAGAGCAGAACAAAAGTATCTCCCAGGAAGCATATAATGCTGTACTTAATGAAATGAAACAAGTTCAAATCAGTATAAAAGACCTGCAGGTAAGATGATTGTTTTACTCTTCTTTTTTTTTATTATTATTATCATTATTATTATTATTATTATTATTATTATTATTATTATTATTATTATTATTATTATTATTATTGACTATAGATTAAATACATTCAGACAATCATTAGAATCCAATATCAATGAAAGTGAATCCTTCTCAATATATGATTATTATTAATATTCTATTTGTTTGAAATTTTCCTCAGACTCAAGTTCATAGCATAGCAGTCGATGTTGGAGAATTGAGAGCCATGAAAGCAGATGCAAAGGCAAGTTTTTATACTAGATAGATTAAAGTTTTGCTCTTTGTTCCTCCTCCTCCTCTTCCTCCTCTTCTACAAGCTTATTGCTGTAGAGTTCTAACTCAAATACTTCAAAGTATTGTTGAAAATAGAAATATCTATTTGGTTTGCTTGTTCCTTGCTTTCAGTCAATAATTTTCATGATTCTTTCAGCATACTGAAGCTGTTGAAGCAAAGGCCAGTGAAGAACAGGTAGCTGCTGGTAAGTTTACACAAATTTTTGAAAGGGGAATTTCACTTTTAACTTTTGTGTTAAATAAATGAAAAATTATATTTCAGATTAGTGATGTAAGATTTGTGTTTTGTGTAATTTAGTTGAGAGAATATATCTGAAATTTTGTTTTACTTTTAGCAGCAGTAGTACCAGCTGGCATATACAGTGGTTACATGGGATACTACAGTCAGCAGCCTGTACCCAGCCCTCTGATGCCAACTCCAGGGCTCTTTGGCAACCCTCCATTCTTCCCACCATCCACTCTCCCTGACCAGACATACAGGTATGCTTTTTTGTGGTTTACTTTCATTACAGTATAATATATATGCAACTAATAATTTTTGTTGATAGAATTCAGTGATCAGAGTATTCATTTTGTTGCATTTCTATATTTTTTTCAGCATGCCATCAAGTGTTAGCCAGGTGACAGCAGCATCCAGTCTAAGCCAGACATCTTCAATAGTGACCCAAGCTCTTGGCTCCCCTGCTATTGTCACTGCTAAAGAGCCACTTCCATCACCCTCTGGAATCACTGTTGCTCAGGTAAGTCTTTGGAACTAATTTTTATCATTTATTCATGAGTTGAATGGTCAGAGTGCGGTATGGGTGGAGCTTTTTCTGCATCAGAACCCATTTTAATTTTTATTTATTTATTTTGTGGTTTAGTTGATCCTGAAATGCACATTACACATTTAGTCAATGAACCGTTGTTTGGAAATATTTTGATTTATGGTTATTTGTTCATAACACTTGATACAATTTTATTTATTTTATTTTTGTTTACAACTATTTTTGTTTTGTAATTGTATTTTGGTTTCATTCTTTAGTGTTAAGAGCTTTTGTATTTGTTTTAGATATTGAATATTTTTATGTTCATTTGTTTAAACCAGTTGTAAAATTTAGGAAGAAGAATATAACTCCTAACCCAAAACATGATTTTATGGTCACCAGAGTCTTGCTACAACAAACTTGGGTAATGTGAGTTGGAGTGTGGCACAGGGCATTAGTTCTTCATCTGGCACCACCAGCAGTGCGCAGATAATGCCTCCTGTTACCAGTGCTCCTCATGCCTTCCAGATTACAATGCCATCTGTGTCTGCAGCTCTGACACCACCACCTGCCTCGGCACCCGGTAAATCTGCTAATTTTTCATTAATCTTATTTCAATTTGAAATTAGTAGTTCCAATTTTCTTTATTATCATCATTACTGTCAATACTATTTCTCTTATTATTATTACTATTATTTTGCTCTATTTTGCTAGATTGGCGATTAAAACACATCTCGGTTTTAGCCAATTTTCTTGCCTGTCTGCTTTGGTACTAAATATGTGATTCAAAACATGAAATGCTGTTTACATGGTTTGAGGGAGCGGCTTTCGAATTATGATGAGCATTTTTCTTGTTTGTTTCTTCTTTAACTACATTTTTTATAAAATTTTGTTAATCTTGATTATGAATATTGAATTAGAAAGGCCTAGTAGTAGAGGGTAGTGCAATTTAAATATTTCTTTTATTCAATTGGTGAGGATTGCTGTTATTTGGCAAATACTTGAGATAACTAAGAAGTAAAAGTAGATGCAACAGAAGTCATAGATATCAGTTGATTAGAAGGAAAATATTTGATATATTACAAATACAAATGGGAATTATTCTGATATTGTCATTATATTTTAACCCATTCACGCCGGGGCGATTCCGGCTATGAATGGTCACGATGCTGGGGGTTTTATGAATGCATAGGCCTTACGCCTCGGGATTCTCGGGTGCATTGGCTGTGAGCCTGGGCTGTTCGCTTGCTCACCCTGAGTGCCGGCCTTGACCAAATATCTCGTTGACGGTGTCTGACGCAAAAACCACGAAATGTGTCAGCACGTCATCCGGTGCGAATGGGTTAAGTTGTATTGTATGGAAAATTATTATCATGTAATATAGATTAAGAAAATAAAGTTTAACATTATATTTTTTACTAATGAGACAAATGCTAAGATATTGATCAGTGGAGGGTAATCCTAGCAGTTGGTGAAATGCTCTCTTGTAAACAGCAGACTGTGTTTGAATGGCATATACCATCAGTCTTGAAGTTATGTACCACCTCTGGTTCTTCTGATCAGGTTATGCTCATTTTATTTTCCCATGTAAAACACATTTGTAGTCCTTGCCCTGCCTTTTGATGTGTTGAAATTACATTTCATTTTATTATTCAACTTTTATTATGTTTTAATTATTGGCAGTATTGAGTTGTGTAAGGAGCATTTTAAGGGATAATATTTACCCTTTGATATCCAGATTAATAATCAGAACAGTAAAGATTCTGATGGGGAATTACACTATGTTATGGTAAATTCTTTTTGAACTTGACTCAAACTGCGGTGGAAGATGTGCTTTTAATAGACAGTTTCTCTACTCTGTTCCTTATACTGTGGGACAAATGTAAGAATATAGTTTTTTAAAAGTTATACTGTATTTGCTAACAAAATTGCTTTTAATAGTGTTTTTAGATTCTAGTAACTTCATATGCAAATATTTATGTATGGGATGGTTACTTGGCTTGTTATGAGATTCTTTCTACCAAGTGCCTTGTCGAATGTGTATAACATATGCATGAAATTTTAGTGTACATTAAAGGAAGTTAAGACACCAAAAGATGTCTTGAATTTATGGTACACTTGTATTCTAACTTTTTGCACAAAGGAAAATGTACATTGTGTGCATTGGTTTATGGGATTTAACAAATTATTATAGTCCTTTTCTCACTAACACCTTTAAAGAAAGGGCTCTTTTATTAGATGAATGAGAGAATCAGCCAGTATGAGTTATAAAAGACACAAAATTCACACAACTAAGCCTAGGATTTCTCTCTGCAACATCCATCACCATCATGACACTAGAGGAGCAGCTGTCAATCACCCTTCCATGCTCCGCTACGGGTCTCCTGGCCAACATACCCGCCCCCCTGTACTCAGCAGTCACTCCTGACTCGTCCCCCCAACGAGGCCAGTCACAGGTTAAATCACTGTCACCGTATTTGTCAACGAGCGGCTTGTCTCCCGCAGCCAACAATCTGGATGCTCCATCTGCCTCGTCTGGTTCACAGGACTGCACAATCAGTATGTCATACTTCCATTCTAGAGCGCGATTATTTTGTATGTCTTGTGTTGCTTTTGGGATGCTGATGCATGGCTGGTTTAGAAGTCCTGTACAGCCTTGTTCACTGTTTTCCCTGCCTTGTTGCCTCTGTGACTCTGTAAATGGCATATGTGACTGCCAAATAGTTTGTGGAACAATTGTCTTTCAGTTGACAAATTGTGTTTACTTGTTTAGAAAGGATACCAGAAACAGGAGTACATTTAGAGACACATACTTCTCAAACACCATAGTATTTTCTTGTGTATTGATATGCATGTTGTTAGGGTGGATTATTTGATTGTAAGGGTTGCTTGTCTTTTATCTGTATGCCTTTTTAGTCTTTTAAGTGCAAGCTAATACAGATACTCTTTGGCTTATGATCTTGTTCCAATTTATCTATCATTTGTTCAAAGTATCATAAGCCAAAAATAAATACCTAACCTGCTGAACTTGTAGCTTAGCCTAGCTTTCTTTATAATTGCTCCAAACACTTACAGCCTCCAACTGGGAACAGTCCTTTAACACAGGGTCTGACTAGGAGCTAAAACTACTGAAAGATTATCATAATGCATATTGCTAGCCCAGGAAAAGCTCATAGTATCAAATCTGAGTGTCTACAGAATTCTTAGTATGATATTGAAAAATTAAAAGTTCAACCATCAAACCATCATAAGTTGGGAACTATCTGTATTTGCTTAACCCATTCACAACAGGATATATTTACACCTACTCCCATTTATGCCAGGCAGGTATTCAAGCGTGCAACGCTTCATTCTGGGGTGTTTTCCTGCTGCGCAGGGCCACACTGAACCTTTCAGTGTTTTTCACCCACCCTATTCTTATGGTTTGCATGATTGGATCTAAAATGTAAAGGCATGTAAAAAATATTGCGATATTCAGAGGAGTTATTTTAGTCAAAAAACATATTACAGCAATGCTTTTCTAGTGTCCTTTATTGAACTTTGCCTATATTCTTCACTTCTATGTGATAATACCACTGGAAAGTGGATGGAAGCACTCTTTGAGTGGGATGCCAAAAATGATTTTTTTTTTCTCCAAATGAAAAGAACTACAAATAATCATGCATGTACATACGAGTATGTACATGTACTTCATGACGTGATGTGATATCACAGGTAATTGAAAAATTAGAGGTAGTTTTACATTAGTAATTTTCTATTTTATTGTATTTCTTGGCCAATCACATTTGATCTTACAATAGTTTTTTGACTTGGATATTTTTATTCAACCGATCAGAAGCAAAAATTACCATAAGGTTATCAGTATCACTTAGTTTTGTGACTTTTTTTTTTCTTTCTTTTTTTTCTTTTACATTACATCACATTTTATGACATTCAAATGCCTAAAATAAAGTAAGAGTCTTAGAAATTATGCTATTCCTGATGATTTAGCACATCTAGCACATCAGAACTGCCCCACCCAGAAAATGTACGACATCTCAGGACGTCACCTGGGTCTGGGGATATTTTCTGACCACTTGATAGGACGTCAGTTGGTGCGAATGGGTTAAGGGGCAAAGTTCCTTTTCTTACCTTTATTTTATTTTATCATTCTAGCATAATTAAAACATTACCTATGCTTTCCTTTTGACTTTAGAGAAGTGATTTGTAGCTACCCAAGCTAATTAGGAATTGCCATAATTTTTATTTTTAAGAACAAAGTAAAGGCTAGATAGGTATGTATGATATATGCTCATCTAATCTTGTCGCCCATGAACACCAGGTGACAAGATATCATGTCAAGTGGTAGCAGGACTAGCCACAGGGGCTAATTTCTTTTTCTTTTTCTTTTTTTCTTCATGGCTATCCTCCTGGTTGGCACGCTGGGTGGTCAGGCACGCAGTGCTTGGCTGTGGCCTGTGTGGGCAAATAACCCGAGGTGTTAGCCTTATACGTTTGAAATATCCCAGCATTTTGACCGTTTGGAGTCCCACTGCCTCAAGAGGCATTAGGAATCCAGAGGGGGCTACTGATTCAACATCTCCAAAGAGAAAACAGTATTGAATTTTTTTCCAGAATGAGCAACCCCTCCAAATTGTTACTGTGACTCAAGGTAGTAAGCCACTCATGGTTGATCTGTCACAAAGGACACTGACAGGTTTTGGTTAACCCATTCACGCCGAGGCCGTTTCGGCTTTGCGCGGTCGCAATACTGGGGTTCATGAACGCATAAGCCTAACGCCTCGAGATTCTTGAGTGCACAAGCCGCGAGCCTGGGTTGCCCGCTCGCTCTGCCTGAGCGCGCGGCTTCCCCTCATAGCTCGTCCAGGGCGTCTGACGCAAAAACCACAATACGTGCTATCACGTCAGCCAGCGTGAATGGGTTAAGGGAAACTCCATATTGGCTTATGATGCCAAAGGAGTGTTATCTGATTCAAGGAGTCAGGAATGATTTTTATTTGTGACTTTTGCACAGATAATTTGAGAGTAGAAAATGAAATTTATCCCGCTCTTAAAGTCCCAAACATACTCTGCTGTCTGCTTTTAGCTACAGCCTCGTATGTCTGCAGAGCAAAATGATTGAGGGCAAATAGCAATCTCCTCTCCACTCCATTATCCCAATTTCTTATTTTAGTGAAGGTTCCAAAGATGAATATAGAAAACAATGTTTTTCCTCAATCGCCTTTGTGTAAAAAATATATTTTAAACAGTGATAAAGCCCCTTCAGGATGGATAATAGGATAATACTACATTCACAGATGAGCATATTTTGAAAAAAATAGAATTTTATGGCAATATGTTTTGCTTTGTAAAAATATTGGATAATGACAAAGGAACAAAAAAATAGTTGGATTGAGTTTAGATCACAGGGGACCAAGAGGGAGGGAATCTTAATATTTTCACTTACTGGTTAACAGACACACTCAGCATTAATAGCTGGTGAGAGAGATACCAGTAAGTGCTTGAGTATATATAAACACACTTTGTTTATTTAACCCATTGGTTGCGGTTTTAATAAAATATTTAGGCAGTAGGATGGCTGGTTTACATTGTCTGGCACGGTGCCATCTGCGTCTACGACCGACTCTGCTTCTGCAGCAAATCATGCCATCCGCTGCTAATGGTTTAATGTAAAAGACCATTGATGACGGGGCTATTTTGGCTTTAAATGGTCGAAAGGCCGGGATATTCGAACGCATAAGCCTAACGCCTTGGGATCCTCTGCCGCACTTGCCGCGGGTGAGTGCTGTACGCTTGATCACCCAGCGTGCCGGCCTTGACTAAATATCTCGTCACCGGTGTCTGACCCAAAGAACAATAAATGTGATAGCAAATCAACTGGCTTGAATGGGTTAATGCATTGATATTACACATTCATTAAAATTAAGTAAGGTTATTCATCATTATTCATACCTTTTCTGTATGTCTTAGTCAAATGTTCAGTAGTTCCAATTCATTTATGGATTTAAAGTTGGCAGTGAAGAGTCTTGTTTTCTATTTCTGGTGAGAGTCTTTTCATCAGCTTGAAACTCTGTTCATATTAGGAGAAATTGTTAGGCTTTGGTAAACTTTTGCTTTCTAATGGCTTTTGAAGTTCTTATGCAGTAGTGTATATGACTGGTGAAGTAGATATTGCCAGACAGGAAACTTGATACAATTTATGCTGGGTGTTACAAGATTTAGAATGTTAACTCTGAAGCACTGATCATGCTGCTTTTAATTTTGTTTCTTCAATGTAGTGACTTAATGCAAAATCTCGATATTGAAAGTGTTTATTTTATTCATTTATTTTTTTTTATTGAGGAGTAAGAGAGTGAACAGGGAATGGTCTAACATATAGATATAGGGAATTATAATGATAAGATGAAGAATAAAGTCTGGGAATTGAGAATTAACATTGTTATTTCATATAAATATAAGGGCAGGTCTAAAGTGGTTTTCATTACTAATGAAAGAAATAACAAGGAAGGATTGAATATTATGGTTGCAACTTGTTGGAAAGTAGATTGCATTATTCCTGTGAGCTATGTTACTTTTCATATTTTCCAGTGGAATGTGAGCTCCGCAATTTTTATTTCTCCAAATTTTGTTCAAAAGGGAATGAAGGATGTATAATGAGGAAATTTTTCTCATATAAGTAGCATGGGAGTAATAATCCGTTTAACCCATTGTAGACAGGGCGCCCAATAAGCTTACATGCAGGCAAGACAGGTGATTACTGATGTCACCAGCACCGGCTAAAAATTAGAGGGATTGGAAAATGTTTACTCCACCCTCCAGGCAGTGCAGATTTGCCCAACAAATATTTCCCCATAAATCCATCAGAAAACAAGGGTTTAGCCTGGCTTTAGAAAGCTGTAGCTCTGAAATTAGCTCTATTAAAGTCATAATACTTCATGACTATGAGCGTGCTTCAACTGTAAGCAATTCCCGATGTCATTTCATGAGCACATTGACACCCGTCTTTTAGGCCTAATTGGAGCCGATGTTTATGTCATGACACCTGTCTGCTATGGGTTAAGATACTTTCATATGCAACATAAAATGTGAAAGACTAAAGAAGAAAAAAATCAATGTATCTGATTGTCTGCAAAATGCTAATTGCTAAAATTAAGGATCTAAGTATTCAAAAACAATTAATACCACAACAGTTAATGAAACAGTGTACAATATACAACTCTAAACATGAATACAATACAGCATGCACACAGGAAATTACTTTGCCTTGCAGAGGGATGTCTTAGAATTGAAAGTAGTATTAACCAGAGGATAGAAAGTGCTAAAACCAGCTCATGAGTAGCTGTGAGTAATACTAATGTTTTGCATGACATTTTGTATATTTCCTTATAATAGTCATCTTTATATTTCTAAAACAAATTTGAAACTTGGTGGATGAAGTAGATATTCAGAGACAACATAATAAGATTAGACACCTGGGAATAGAAAAGTTAGGATTTCCTTAAAATAGTGATATGCATAAGAAATCTTTCAAGGGCAAGTCTACACCTTTTCTTCTCACTTCTTCTTTATTCATTTATTGATTTTCTTATTTATAAATATCATTTTTCTGTAGCATTTTCAGGGACCTTTAAGAGTCCTGGAGGCATTACTGCAATAGAATCACCTACCCCAAAGGCTAAGGAAACAACAGATGATGATAACGATCGGTATGTGGAGGACGATCACGACCCATGCCCAGATTTCAAGCCTGTTATTCCATTGCCAGAGAAGGTGGAAGTACGCACAGGGGAGGAGGACGAAGAGGTAGTTTTACACAGTATTTGAAAGAAGTTAAAAGATGTAGCTTTAATTATGAGATGTGTGACTTTTTAGAAATCATAATATGTTGCTGTGGTAGAAGAAATTAATGTGATAAAAAGATTATTTAATGATATGATATAAAGGGCCTTAAGTACTTGTTTTACTTAAAAAAAGAAGAGAAATAAAAAATAAAAAATAAATATATATAAAGATATAGATAATGATGAAAATAGTAAATATTGTCATTTTCACTTTTCCATGGTATTGTTCCAGGTATTGTTTGAAGAGAGAGCTAAGCTCTTTAGATTCGTAGAAAAGGAATGGAGAGAGCGTGGAACAGGTGTTATGAAGCTTTTGCACAACCCTGCCCAGGGCTCAGTGCGTGTTCTAATGAGGAGAGACCAGGTACGTTCTAAGGAGTTGCTACTTATTTATTATTCCTACTACCCTTATACTTTTATTGTATTTAGGAGATGACATGACTGAGAAATCTCTCTTACTTATGCATTATGAAGGCCTTTGAATTTGGATTTATTGAGACTGATTCCCCTTCCAGACCCACAAGATCTGTGCCAACCATCTTGTCTATTCTAATATAGACTTGCAGCCCATGAAAGGAAATGACAAAGTTTGGATTTGGGCTGCACAGGTAAAACAGTGAATTGTTACTTTTAAAAGCTGGTAAAGATTCCTTTTTTTTATATATATATATAAAGTTTTGTTGACATTTACAGTATATTTTCATTCATCTTGGTTGTATATTAAATTGAAGCCAGTGGATAATATTTTCCTTGACAATCTAAGCATGGCCTGTATCTATATATTACATTTTTTCAAATTCATAGGATTATGCTGATGAAGAATTACGCATGGAGAAGTTCTGCTGTAGATTCAAAACACCTGAGATAGCTACAAGCTTTAAGGATGCTTTCATGAAAGCAAAAGCCATTACCAAGGAGAATGAAGATAAGTTGGAGGCACAGCAGGTAATTCATCCTTTCATGTTTATTTGTTTTAATATTATCTTATGTGGGGCCCATATCCAGTTGGAAGTTTTGTAGACATATTTGTAGAGGAACATGTTCACAAAGCTTTGGAATGAGGCACTAGGTTGACAAAATCTTTTCTACCTTGATTATGACACTGGCTGATGCCATTACTCATTTACAAGTGACTGACTGGGGCGAACCACTCAGTCAACTCTAATATATTGTAAACTATTTATTTATCAGTTAAAATGTATATATCAAATTGATTCAATTAGTTGTTTAAGAGCAGATATTGATTGAGAATTAATAAAAGTTGTTTGATTTTAACAAGTGATTTCCATCTATGTATTTATATATATCCATGCATATTTACCTTTTCTGCATCATATATTATAGCAGATATTACTTGATATAATTGATTAAAACCTTTCGCTCACAGGGCTTTGGAGAGAGAAGCAAAACAGCTTACCAAGGAATTGCACCAGCAAGCACAGGAAAATCTCTTGCTGATATGTTCAAGCCAGCTGCAGGATCCTGGAGCTGCTCCGTCTGCCTGGTGAACAACACTGCAGATATGACCAAGTGTGCTGCTTGTGAGACTCCCAATCCCAATGCTCCCAAGGCTGAGGAACCTGCTGCACCTCAGACACCTTTCGGTAAGTTGTTTAAATGAGTTTTTGTGAAAAAGGTATAGATTTTGATATGTTTTCTTATTGCATTTGAAGATGATAATCATTCGGAAGTGATTGGAAAGAATAAAATTGAATTGCATCAAGATTAACCTTTTCTCATTGTTGGTACAACTCCAAGGTTTTATCCATTCCCCTACAGCGGCATTCAAGTTCAAAAGCCCCACAAATACCCCAGGGTCGTCAGCTGCATCTCCAGATAAGCTTGGCATGGCATCAACTCCTAACACTTCTACTTCTGCTTCTGCCACAGGATGTGAGTAGTTGTTTAATAACATATGCTTTGGCTGCTTATGGTTTCTATGCACTCTTTTCTTTCTTTATTTTGGCTGCTTTTGTATTTATTTTTGTAGTATTTAGGGTTAGCATTTGTTTATTTATTTATTTATTATTATTTTTTACTTTTGTTCTTTAATTATTTTTTTTTAGATTCTTTTTTGAGGGTTTGATTGGAAAGGAAATGATTATTATTATTCTAAAATAACATAGGGAAAAGATTTATAAGTTTTGTAGAGTATTTAACCCTCTCGTGACGGGTGGTACACTACTGTACCGCGCATATTAGGCCCGTTCGCTGGGGACACGATACGGCGTCGTTTATTCAATTGATTTAGGCCTATGCGTTTGAGAGCCCCGGCATTGTGACATGCAAGGCTGGAATGCCCCCGGCAGGAATGGGTTAAGATGAATTTTGTTTAGATATCTCACACAAGGTAATGTGGCTCTTTCTTTCTAACCCACTTCATATACTTTTTTCCTGTTTTGTGTGTGTGTCTGTATATGTAAGTATATAGAAATACATACACTTATAGAATGTCATGATATGACTAAATAGTACAATTTTTATTTTCCTTTTTAAAAATTATTTTTCTTACTACTTTGTTATCTTAACCCTATGATGAAGGTGCGTCACACTCGTGTGACACAGCCAAACTCCCGATGCTGGGGCGTCATGCCAGTGTGACGATTACAATGGAATATTGCAATCGCCCAGCATAGGGGTCTTCGCATAGCAAGTGCCCCATTGGGAAAGGGTTAAGATGTTATTTTTTTATGGGATACATTTCATTAAATTGAATAGGAAAGTAAAAAGTTATGATTCTGATGAAGACAAAATATTGAGGCATATTTAGAAATAACAATATAGAAAAGCTTGTCCTATCAGAGTCCTCTATCATTTGTCCTAATGTTAATTTTACTAATTATGAGTTCTTTCTGCTGCCATATTTGCCTATTTCACAGCACACAGATTCACAATTCTCTCCCCTTTGAAGAACACACAGTATTGCCAATGTGTGAATTTGGAAGTAGAGGGGACTACATATACTGTGACAGCATCTGATTGATGTTTATAAAAAGCATTAAATGTGGATGATTGCAAATACTGGAAAAGCCAAATTCATTGTGCAATTTTTGGTTGGTAGAGATCAGACTGAGGGACAGATATACAGCTCATGAGTGTTGCAATAGTTATTCATCACTACTATTAGATGCAGTTTAACCTGCTTATCCAAAGTTGTCTGCATATCTTTCTGTTATTTAGAACTCATTCCAGATATTTTTTTATTAACAGGGTAAAATATTTAAACATTTGTGTAGGCATTGATGAAGCATTTACCTTTGGCTTTCTGTGTTCATTTTCATCTTTCCTGTAAGTAAGATTTATAAAGAGAATATTTTTTATTTCAGTTGGCTTCAGATTTGGCTTGGACAACTCAAAGGCAACTGTCAGCCCACTGGTCAGCTCAGCCCCAGCTTCCTCCAGTGCTGCATCAACTCCTACCACCAGTGCGGACACAGCCAAGGATGCTGTTAAGTTCTCTCTTAGTGGTTTCACCTTCACCACCACACCCACTTTGAAGCAGGATAAGGTGGAAGTCCCAGAGAAGCCTAAAGAGGAGGAGAAGAAAAAGGAATCAATATTTGCAAGCTTCTCCTTTGGGTCCAGTCCCTCTTCAGGCCCAGCAACTTCAAGCTTCAATTTCAGTGTGCCAACAAAAGACGGCAAGACCGATGGAAGTCTTGCAGTGTCTAGTAAGTTTTCCTTTTTTATTTCTTTACCAGTCTTCTCCAGTATTATTGGCTTAGTGTCTTAGTGTTTTCTACAGTATTATTGTCTTAATATTTAAAGGTAAAGAATATAGAATGTCAGATTTATTTTAAGGCTGTATGATGGATTATATGTAATCTTGTATGAACATTTAGATTTTACTTATCTTTTAATAATTTTAGGCCAGTCATCTGGGGATGGAGGATTGTTTAGCAACAAGTCATCAAGCAACTTGGTATCCTTCAGCACTTTAGCTGCCAACACTAGTTCTGCATCATCAAATGTGTTTACCATTAAGGACACTAAAGCTGTAAGTTTTTTTAATTAAGACCTTATTTCTAGCTTAATGTTGTGATTACTGAAAAGATACTCACACATCTTCATAGATGACAAGTTATAATTTTTCCAATATCCTTCAACAGAGAATCACTCATATGATAAATCAAATAGATATTGATGTAATATTCTTGAAGAAAGGTGCATTTCCCTTCATCAAATATTTTTTCATGTTTTATACAAGTGTACACTTTATGCTGATCAAGGAATATGGTACTGATATATGCATGACTTAGTAAATATGAAGTTAATAATGTAGAATGGAAACTAGGAAAAGTCATTTTAAAGATGCCAAGAATTGGATTGCAAAACCAGCAAATCATCCATAGTTGGTATTGGCACAATGTGTCAGAGTCATCAAGATCTGAAAATCTCTTTATTTTCCAGTTTGAGCCAAAGGCTTTGTTCGGAGGTTCACAAGCAAAGTCACCAAGTAAGGATGATGGTGACGATAAAGTAGAAGAATATGAACCTCAAGTTGACTTCCAGCCAGTTGTTCCTTTGCCGGACTTAGTTGAGGTTAAGACAGGTGAGTGAGTGGTTGGATATGGTTGAACTCCAGTTTACATTTTTGGATAGGTATTAGTGAAAAGAAGCAATTAGAAGAAATGAGTAGAGCCTTATGGAAATTACTGATTTATACAAATTTACAGGCGAGGAAGAAGAAGAGAGATTATTCTGCGAGCGAGCAAAGCTTTTCCGCTTCGATAAGGATACCAAAGAATGGAAGGAAAGAGGAATTGGTGAATTAAAGATCCTGAAGAACAACACAACTAAAAAGGTAACAAAAATTATTTTGTTCTGTTACTTGCAGAAAAGGGGATACTGGAAAGTGCTTTAGTGCCTAGGGTGTATTTTGTTTTATTTACTAAAGCGGAGCCCTTTTCTTTTAGATTCGTATTTTGATGCGGCGTGAGCAGATCCACAAGGTGTGCGCCAATCACTTCCTTACACCAGAGATTAAGCTGACACAAATGCAAACATCAGACAAGGCATGGATTTGGGCTGCACATGATTTTGCAGATGAGGAAATGAAAGAAGAGAAGTTTGCTGCCAGATTTAAGAACCAAGAATTGGTAAGCTATTATAAAGGCATTTTGCCTTTTATTATCATGCTGAATCCAGCTCATTCAAAGTTAAAACTAACATGATACCATGATAAAGAAAGGATGATTGTAGATAGCAGTAAAATGTTAAGACAATAACAATTTGATTTTTAATTTAGTTTTATTGTCAAGTAAATGTTTGTAGGAGTGTTGATAATTTTGTCCATGACATAAAACTCATTTTATTTTATCTTTCAGGCATTGAGTTTTAAGGCAGCATTTGAGAAGGCTCAGAAGTCTTTAGAGTCTCTCCCTTCAGACACCACATCAAGCTCAGATGCTGCATCAACTCAAGCAGCAAAAACTACCACCAATTCATTAGCTGCTATGTTTAAGCCAGCAGCGGGATCCTGGGAGTGTGATACCTGCTTGGTGCGAAACAAAGCTGAAGATAATGTTTGTGTTTCATGTTCGAGTAACAAACCAGGCTATGAACCATCAAAAGAGAGCACACTCCAAACACCCCAATTTAGTTTTGGGATTCCATCTTCAACAACTGCAACAAAAGAATCAGCAAAGAATGAGGAAAAACCTAACATTAACTCTTTAGCAAGCATGTTTAAACCAGCAGTTGGTTCGTGGGAGTGTAATAGTTGTTTGGTGCGTAACAAAGCAAGTGATTCCGTATGTGTTGCATGTAGTGCTGGTAAGGATGGTATTGCTCCCAGTGCAGATTCTTCTACTGGTGATACACCAGCTTTCAGTTTTGGCATCAAGAGTGACATGTCTTCAACCACGAGTGGATTTAGCTTTGGTGTAGCAGAAAACAAGACAGCATTCTCATATGGTATTCCTGCCACAAACCAGAGTGTGACCTCCACAACCTCTCAGCCAGCATTTTCTTTTGGCACCAGTGCAAAACCTGCACAAGACAACACAGATAGTAAGCCTGCCTTTTCATTTGGAATTCCAGGCAGCATAACAATAAAACCTGTGCAAGATTCTACTGTTGCAACAGAGAGTAAACCTGCCTTCTCCTTTGGAAAACCTGGAGAGCAAACCAGCAAGACATTCAGCTTCTCTTGGTCAACAACAACCCCAGCCAGCATTGGGTCAGCCTCTACAGCAGGCACTTCAGCCTTCTCTTCATCAACCTTTTCACAGTCTAAACCAGCAGGGTCACAAGAACAACCCTCAACACCAACCAAAGAGGAAAATTCTGGATTTGTCTTTGGTAGCCCTGGAAAATATGAGTTCTCATTCACTGGAGTAAAAGCTCGATCTCCCAGGTCAAGGGATATCAGTCAGTGTGAATCAGAAGATGGTCTAGTGGAAGAGGATGAAGGAGACCATCTTTATTTTGAGGTAAGACTTTTTTCTTTAGCAAGAATCATTCAAATTATTTTTTCTATCTTATTTTTTAGGCTTAGGGTAGAATATATAAATATTTTGAAATAAAATAGCAGTACCTAATTAGTACTGAGTGCACTGAATGTGTTGACCCACCTTTTATACTTTTATACGACTGCATAAAATCAATTAATTCCATAGCAATTACTCTATATATGCCATTGCTATTAGGGTCGGTCTTACATTATGATAAGATTAAATTAAAGAAGTTTTTTGATCATTTTTGTAAGCAAGACCTTTGCTTAGGTTTACCCTAGGATCACATTTGTTGATCTACTTCATGGTGTAATGTGTATTTGAATTGAAAAGTATTAAGAATAATTTTGACTAAGAATTTGTTTACATTTTTCTTTCTTTCTTTTTCTTTCTTTTTTTCTTTCTTTCTTTTTCTTTCTCTTTCTCTTTCTTTTTCTTTCTTTTTCTTTCTTTTTCTTTTTCTTTCTTTTTCCTTCTTTCTTTTTCTTTCTTTCTTTCTTTCTTTCTAAGATGTTTATTTTCATTATTTTCCCCCAGATGTCTTTTAAATTTGTAATAAAGCAACTACTTTATTTCTGTAGCCTGTGATACCACTGCCTGACAAAGTTGATGTAGTCACTGGAGAAGAGGAGGAATCTTGTCTTTACTCTCATCGGTGCAAGCTCTTCCGTTTAGTCAGTGGAGAATGGAAGGAACGAGGTATAGGAGACGTCAAAATCCTATGCCATAAGAAGGTGAGTCTTATTTTGCATTGAGCTAAATTTATGTTTGGAAAATCACTTTTTTTTTTTTTTTTTGGTTGCTTTAGGTCATTTATAATGCTACATTCTCGGCAGTATGATCTATATAAATAGAAATTTATTTTATTTTCTATCGCTTTCAGAATGGTAAAATCAGGTTACTGATGAGGAGAGAGCAGGTTCACAAAATCTGCATGAACCACTACCTGGAGAATGACACGGAATTCCGCAAGAAGGATGATAAGACCTTCTTCTGGGCAACAGTTGATTACACTGAAAGTGAAGCACAAAAGGAAACTTTTGCTATCCGTTTCAAGACACCAGAGATTGCAGCTGAATTTTATAAGGCAGTGGATAGTGCTAAGGCAGGTTTTTCTGTGGGAAATTGTGTATTGTCAGGAAATAAAGGGAGTTAAAGAAATACACAATTGTCAAAGTTATGTCAGATGAGTAATAGAGAAAGTGCTTGGTCTCCTTTGTGTTTGACAAGATAACCATCCTTGAAGTAACTCCGATCAATGTTTATGGCTGGTCTCTTATGTTTTTTGTGTTTTGCTAATATGCCTATCTTTTTTGACAGGTTCAGTTAGGGGGAACTCCAACAGAATGTCCGGTGACAATATCAAGTCCTGTAAAATCAGAAGAAACAAAGAAAGAAAAATCACCTGAAACGCCTCAGAGTAAGAACACACCAACACCAGCTTCTGTAAAAGCTGAAGCAGATACTACATCAGAGGAAGTCACAAGCAAGCCAAACAACTCTATCTTTGGAGGAACACCTAGCAAGACAGTGTTTGAAGGCAAGTTCTTTCAAGTTTGGCTTCTTTGTTTATTCCTTTCTTGTTTTCTCTTAAACTTCTTTTGATTTTCTTATTTTATCCCCCCCTTCCCCCTTCTCTCTTATCGTCTTTCCATCTTACATTTTTTAAGGGTTGGGTATCTGGAGGATCAATTGAAGTATTTTTATGAAATTTCATTTTAGAATTGATATGGTTCATATAGCAATTGTTGCATGTTATTAGTTTATATTTTGCTCTATGTCGGTTCACCTTTTTTCATGTTTGGTGGATCAACAGAAACAAAAGGCTCTGTATTTGGGGTTGGCACTGAACCGTCTTTCGTCACTAATGTGTCAGCTACCTTCACGTTAAGAAGTCCTGATCAGCAGGGAATGTTGAATGCAGCTGGCAGGCCATCTGGTATGTATAATTACATATATTTCACCAATTGGCAGAATTCAAGGGATATTAAAATTTGTGTAGATTATTCAGTTATTCAGATATTCACATCTTATTCTCATCACATTGTTTCATGCCCTTGCTATTCTTCTTCGATTTTTTTCACTTTCTATCTTTTTTTCCTATCCCTCAAAATAACTTGATGTTCTAAAGGCAACTCAATTTATGTATATAAACTGTTTATGA
>BOPN01007604.1:0-10000 GCA_017312705.2 Penaeus japonicus | reverse complement strand
GACATATGAGAGTTAACCCATTCACGCCGGGGCCGTTCCGGCTTTGCACAGTCGCAATACTGGGGTTCTCGAACGCATAAGCCTAACGCCTTGAGATTCTCGGATGCACAAGCCGCGAGCCTGGGCTGCCCGCTCGCTCTACCCGAGCGCGCGGCTTCCCCTCATAGCTTGTCCCGGGCGTCTGACGCAAAAACCACAATACGTGTCATCACGTCAACCGGCTCCAATGGGTTAAGGATCAGGCATGCCCTTTAGAGCTGGCTCTAAACTGTGTAGGTTGATATGGGGACAGAAATGTTGCCTGTATAGACAATTTACGGGATTCATTGAATGATGATGCAAAGGAAACTTCATAGAACTTCCAGGAAACAATACTTGATGGATTATAATACATTTATAACTACATTTAATGTACAGTGAACTGAATGATCATAATAGGACATATAATCAGTGATCATATGATCTCAGAGGCTGATCTGAAACATAAAGAAGTAGGATGGCTGAGTTTCAAGTATATTATTACAAAATTTATTTGGACTAAAAGACATTATGGGTAAATGAAAAGATGATCATGGCAATTACTGTTTTATAATATTCTTTTAATGGCAGAAGCAACAGTTTCATTTTGTTAGCCTACACATATTGAAATATCCAGGTGTTAATACCAGGCAGACCCAAGGCCACCCTGGTGGTCATACGTGAGTGTGTGTGTGTGTGAGTGTGAGTGTTAATATATTTATATTATATATTAATATTTATTATATATATTATGTATGAAACTTTATATCCCCCTTCCTCATTATTATTTATTTTTTAGGATATAATGTATTTACTTCTCTTCCCCTGTCCATTTACAGGTCCACAAATTGTGTTGCAACCACTACCTAACTACTCAGCTTCAATTGCGACCAATGGAGACTTCAGAAACAGCCTGGTGCTGGTATGCCAAGGATTATTCAGAGACCATAGAAGGCACAGACGAGAAGTTGGCAATCAGATTTAAGGTATGGTAACTTCATTTTTTGTGATAAGTCTATTTACAAATTACAGTGGGAGGCTAGAAGAAACTGATGCTTGTGGTCTGAGATTAATTTCTATTTTTTCTTCATTATTTACTGTATTGGAGATTTACTGGATATTAATCTTGTCAAATTGGGATTATTGCAGACAAGTGAGATGGCTGCAGAATTCAAGAAGAAGTTTGAAGAAAGCCAAGAGATACTAAGGAAAAATGAAGATGCTGCTGCAGGTAGCACAAACACATCTGCCACATTTGTCCTTCCACATCCCAGCAGTTCTGTTCAAAAAGATGAAGATGCAGATGAAGATGATGAGGAAGATGATGACGAGGATGATGAGGAAGATGATGATGACGACGATGACGATGATGATGACGACGATGAAGATGATGATGATGAAGAGGAAGAGGACGATGAGGAGGAGGATGATGATGAGGATGGAGATGATAATGTAGTGATTTTTACCAAGAGATGCACCTTGTCTAAAAAAGAAAATGGTAGTTGGACGGTAAGCACATGAAATATACATGTTGAGAGGATCATAGACAGTGATTATCAACACAGCACCAACTGTAAGTTCCATGATTCAGGCTGTATATATTAGCATGCATTATGCCAGTTAACAGGATACTGCTATTATCTAACCCAGTAATTTGGTGGCTGCAGTAACCTAGTTCATTCTCCATTAGTCATTAACAGTCTTTTGCCCCATTGAGAAGAAGTCTCTGCAGTGGTTTGTTCCTTCCAAGGATACTATAAACTGTCTTTTATCTGTTTCTCACATTGCCTATTCTCCCCTACTATTCATTAGTTGCTGCTATGCTTCATTTACAAAACTGCATTATGTGAAGTTGTGTGAATGTTCTATCAAGTTACTGAAGTCTGTTTTTTATCTTTTCTACTTTTGTATCCTGTCTGATTAAGTATTCTTTCCAACAATAATAATTTTTATTTAAACATTTTAGTTTTAAACTTGATTCCACATTTCTCTTGACAACCAACTGTCAACATTTTCTTTTTTTCTGTTTGCAATTACATTCCTGCATTATTCACATTTATTTAATTATTTTCCAGCCTGCTTTTCACATCAACATTTTAATTGAGTCCCTGTAGAAATTTAACTTTCCCCTTTTTATCACTGGAAGCACAAACTTGTGTAAATAATGCAGTGACAGATATTTAATCTAAACATAACTGTGTGACAGTTTGCTTTCTCCATCTTGCCTAGTGCAAATGTGTGAATTTGTGATTGTTAATGTTTTCATTAGCTGATGCTCATAGTCTTCTTTGTCTTAACATTGGATTACTGCCACCACTACATGTTCATTCAGTGCTCATTTGTCATTTTTTATCATTTTATGAAGAAAATGGCATTTTAACTTTTTTTTTCAATATCCATTGAATGTTTTGGCTTGTCCTCTTTATATTATATTTTATCAGTGCATACCTTTTGTTTCCACATTATCTTCTGGATCAATATATATGATTGGTATTGTGTGTAGGTGTTCATATGTTAGCTAAAAATGTTGAATTTGAAGAGTGAATTTTGTATTGTAATATTTTAATGCAATGGTAAAACTTATTCTTGTTCATCAACCAGATTTTTATGGTCACTAAACTGTATTTCTTGATATTTCAGTTTTGAATAAGCGAGCCCTGCACTGTTTAAGATAACATGTAGTAGGGTCATTAATCTAGGCATGAAGATAGTAAAAGATTACTTGTGTTGCATGTAGGAAGGTTAAATGCATGATAACTAAACCATTTAACTGACATGCCAGTGAAGTTTTATTTACAAATGTGTGAAATGAAAGCAATGTTCTTCATGAAACCTGTCTATATGAACAGCTGAGTACCCTCCCAAACATGCTATATAACCAGAGTAATCTTTAATGTGGAATTGTCCAAGTGAAACCCTCCATTTCATGATGTATTGTGAGTAGGCTGGAAAAAAAATACATATGTTGAACCCTTTCATTTGTGGGTCTTTCTCTGCCCTGCTGTGCCCTTTGAGTTAGTACATTTCTTTTATCTTCTTTAAGTAACCAAATCAAGAGTTAACTTTAACTGGAGAAAAACATAATTCTGAAGACGTGCCATGTATTTCTGTGCATGCAGGCTTTTATTACTACTAGCTGTAGTATAAAACAATCTTTTATTTCGAAATAGACTCAAATTTGATAAGTAAATAGAAAATGTTATTAAAAGAAAAATTAAGAGAGTATTGGGTTGTCCTTTCCATTATGTATAATAGTAGCATAAATGAAATAGAACTTGAAGTTGGTAAGTATAAGAAAAAAAAAAATGGAATTCTGATATACCATTAACCCAGTGCGGATGGGGCGCCGAATGAGCTAACTGACAGTCAGCATGAGCAATTTCTGATGCCACCAGCACCAGCTAAAAATTAGAGGGACAGGGAAAGTATTTTCTCCACTTTCTGGACAGTGCAGACTTGCCCAACAAATATTTTCCTTCAAATCCTTCTCAAAGCAAGTGTTTAGGCTGACTGGAAAGCTATAGCTCTGAAACTAGCACTGTTACAGTTATAATACTTCATGACTGTGAGCAATTCCTGATGTCACATCATGTGCGAATTGATGCTCATTTTTTAGTCCTAATCAGAGCCGTCATGTTCATCATGACACTTGTCCACTATGGGTTAACGTTCAGTATGTTTTATGTTAATTTTACAGTTCTCTTGAATATTGCACAAATTTCATCAAACTCCTGAAAGACCCTTATCTGATTATGAATAGACAGTGAAGAACTTTACTCTCAGTCAATTCATTTAAGACCTCTTAATTATTTGCACCAGACTAAGAAAAACATTGTGAATGCATGCAGATAGTAAAATGAAAGTGATACCTGTGGGAATATTACTGAGATCCAATCAGAGCTAATCAATTTTAGTGTAAGTTTTAGACTACAGAACAGAGTATATGAAATTCTTGAATAAAAATTGATTCAATGAAAATGAATGCTTTAATTCTATTATGTATTAGAAAATCAGGATCAGGTTTAATTCAGGCAACCCATGTATATATATAGAAAAGGATACAAGCTATTGAAACAGCCATGATCAGAAATTACTGAATACTTCAAGCAATATATATTTGATATGAATTTTCCCTTTAAGATAAGTAATCTGTGGCATCTCTTGTTTATAACAATGGAAAGCAAGGGTAATATTCAAGAACCAAAGAAAGAAATGGAGGTTATTGGTTAGAGGTATGTATGTGTATGTGTGTGGTTGGTGTAACAATTATAGGGGATGATAAGATGGAAGTTGATTGGAGTATATACCTATTTGTGGTATGTGAAGGTGAGTGTGCTGTGTGGTCCTCATTATGTCAGCAAATGTTATATTGAGTGAAGAAAGATGAAGCTTTTGTTCAGTTGATAATGCAACATGTTGATGGTGCTTCACTAATCTGGGTATGCTTTCTTTAAGTGTCCTGGTGTTGAAATGATTGCACATAAGTCACATGGTCAGATTGAGCAATCATCTTACTATGTGTCTTGTCTTCTTTTCCTAGGCACTTGGTGCTGGGGATCTTCACATCCAGTACGATGATGACTTCTTTGGGGCGAGGATCATCATGACGTCAGAGTCTGGAGATACCCTTGCAGAACATATTATAGCTATTCAAACTACAGTGCACAAAGAGGGCAATTCAGCTACCTGGACTGTACTTAACTTAGAGCCTCAGCCTCAAGCAATTACAACATTCAAGGCCGATTTTGCCAACGTCAAAGCATTAGAAGAATTTGTTGCAGCTTTCCATGAGGTGTGTTTTTTGCTACTTCTTGATCTTGTTTAAGAGGCCACAAATTCTAGACTGTTGGAGGTGGATTTGATTCATGTAGTGGGGGAGGGGAATCCTTGAATAGGAAACAATTGGGAGTTTCAGGTATCATGTGGGGCTCCCACATGAAGGATCTCATGAACTACTTATTCTATGTGCAGGAAAATTTCTTTAATTGTTTTTTATTTTTTCTCACCCTTAGGGCAAGGAATATGCAGAGAACTCGGGCATTATGGAACAGCCCAGTGGAGAAGTAGCCCCAGAAGAGCTGTACTATGGTCAGGGTGCAGATGAACAAGGTGGGTCCATGCTTTATTTGGTTTAGATCAAATTTCTTTGGGGATGGTACAATTCAAAAGTTTTTGAAAGAAAAATTGACTGGATTTGTCTATGAGTGGTGTAATCATTGTTTTATATTACTAATCCATTAATATTATTACGTTTGTAGATTATTTTTTAATTGTATTTGATAATAGATATGATCAGTTAATTTTTTTCAAATTTAATAATTAATTCACTATATTGTATAGCAGATGATGGGCAAAGGGAATAATTTAGAAAACAAAAATGGAAGAACATTTTTATTTACTTAAGTATTATTGTTATAACCATTATTATTATTATTATTATTATTATTATTATTATTATTATTATTATTATTTGAGATGGCTAATGTTCTTGGGTGTTATCTTGACCTTAGAAAAAAATCAATAAAAAGGGGCTTACTATCTATTACCTTATCCTGGGTGACTAACTTGAAGTATACTAATCCCTTGGTCAGTCACTTCACATGCCTCATCCATCCAGTGAGCACCAGGGGTTGACAGTGTTCTGCTTTTTAAAAACATATTTCATCTATTTCTCACTCTATACTCTGATAAGTCTTAGTACTGTATTGTGCATCATCTTTTCATCTGATTTTAGAGTTTTAATTGGTTTCAAATCACTACTATGAAAGAGCATATCCTTATCCACTTTTTTTGCTGACATTCAGGCATGCAGCTCAAGTAGTGCAGTTAGTAAAGTCAGATTAATGGAGTTAAGTGTTGGGTAACAAAAGCTTCAAATTTGTAAATGTCAGAACAGTAGAGTTGAACCATGTGTTAGCAACTTATATCATCATAATTGCAATATCATCTGATAATCCTGATGTAGATATGCCATAAAGAAATACTATGTTTTTCTTAGAAAAATAAAAAAATGAAGACGGCAATGATTTGGGATGGCTTGAAGTATACATGTTTACAGGATATGAAATACAAGATTAGTATAATCAACATGTAACAAGTGGATATAAATGTTATTTAAGATGGACTAATCAATGATTTATGGAGATGTAAGATAAAGTTAATTTGCAGGCAAAAGGCATATTTACTTTGAGCTAATTAACAAACCAGACATGTATCATATGTAAGTTCTTTACTCTTCGGATGAAAAAATTGCACAGACTGTTGATAGTTATTTTTATTGGCAATTGAAATTTGTGTTTGGATAAGTGTGGTTATGGTTTGAGAAGCTCATTTCCTGTGGTTAGACCAATAATATCTTAATTTTTTATATGAAAAGAAACAGAAGAAAATTTGCAGAATTGTGCAATTCATCATACCAATTGACAATTGGATAAGTCTGGTTTAAGGCACTGAATAAAAGTGGGAAGGGAGGTGGGAGAAACAGATAGACATTGAGAAGAAGAGGGAATAAAGTATGGTCATTTTATAATTCTGTCTTGATTTTATAAAAGAATAAAGAATCAGTAATCAGAAGTAAAATATTTGAAGAAGTATTTACTAAATGTTGCATTCTGTTATTGCTGAATGGTGGCTCCTCATTCTTTTAGGCATGAAAAAGGAAACTATGCCATCAGTATCTCAAATGGATTTATTGGAAAACAAGAAAACACTGCCATTTAGCTTTGGTCAGGTGTTGACTTGTGATCCCAATTTAACACGAGAGCTTGCTGCGGCTCTCCAGGAACACTTTCCTACTTTAAACTCGGAATTTGAGAAAGGTGTGTTTGCAGCTAGTTTCTTATATCTTCTTTAGTTTTTAAATAACTGTCTGTATGGCTTTTCATCATCATTAAATGCTCTGAAAGTTTTAAAAAGAAGAATGACCTTGAGTTACAAAATTTTATTAAATAGATATTTCATTTTGGATGCATTGATTTGACATGATATTTTCTGTATCAGACTTGGGACTTGTGAAAAATTCAACTACACGTTGGAAATGTTTGTATATTTATCTGACATTTCTTCTAGTTGACTGAAAAAAAATTCTGATTTATTTTAAGATATATTAAATTGTCTACTGTTATGATTTAAAAACTTATATTGATGATGCAAGACCAAATAAGTAAAGTTTCTGCATAAATAATGCCTGCATTATAAATTGCATGCCTTCAACTGTCCATATATAACTAAAAGTTGGCCTCTGTTGCCTTCAGATAAGTGAATTGCATGCAATAAAGGAAAAATTTCCAAGTACAAATATATTTTTTGTAATTTCTGCAAATATTTCTTAATTATTTATGAAAGTATAGCAAGTGGAATTTATAAGTATTGAAACAATATTGTACTAAGAACTGCATGTGTTATTGTGATTTAAGGTGGTACAAGATTTCACAAAATTACATAATGGTATCATTTTATTAACTATTTTCAGTTGTGTGTTGTATTTTATGTTGTATTTAATGCTAATTCTAAATGATATCCTTTCCATTATTTTGCAGAATGATGGCAGGAAGAAACATAGAAGTTCAGTGGACAAGACGGGCATATGCATGTAATAATCTGCTGATTTGCTTCAATAAAAGGAATCATATCATGAAAAGACAACGTGTTTTGAAACTGATAATATACAAGATTTTCAGAGACGCTAAGTTATGAAGGGAAAAATGATTGTTTTATTAATTTTACAGCTGTGATGGAAATGTGATCTTAACTTTGTGAAGTGTTATGGTTTATTTTAGCAGCCTCGCTTAAGTAAGGCAATCCTTCCATTGAACAATAGAAGAGAAAATATAATTCCTTTTAGTTTATAGAGAAATGGGAGAGGAAATGCAATGGTTACCATGTATATTGATTATGGAGAAATAGGAGATTTTAAGCTTGTAACTTACGTTTTAATTTTTTGCCTGGCCATGATTGCTATAAGTATCCCAGTATATTTTGTAAGCTTCAGTAGGTTAAGCTATATAGTTTTCTTATTCTTGTGTTTTACTGTCTTATGTTGGTACAAATGTCACATAACTAGTGGCTTTGAGCTCAGGTGGTATATTTACTGGGCTCATCCCAAACTTGCCTTACATCTAGAAAGTTTGTGTTTCCATTTGTCTATTTCCTGTTGCTCATAGTTGCTTGTTATGCTACAAAAGATAACCTGTATTCATAAAGAGATTAGTCCCACCACGACATTTATTTTTGGTTCCATAAAAGTTTTAGATGATCATTCTTTTACCCTTATTTTGAAACCCTATACCAGCAGTTGGAAAAGATTGTGGTTAAAATGTGAAACCAAGGGGGAAAAAGGTAAATTAAAGAGAACACGAATATAAGAGATGCTAATGAATCCACATGTCACTTCAATTAATTTATGAAAATGACACCAGAGAGGAAGGGTTTTTTCAAACAAAATGTGGAAAAACCATCTTCAGCATCCATACACCAGTGCTTTGAGTATTTCCATATAATTCTATATTTCATTTGTACGTTATTCTCTGTTCTATATTTACAGAATTGACCAATACCATTTAGCCTCAAGCATACACAGTTTAGAAAATATGTATGTGTAGTCTATGAAATTAAAATGTGTAAACTTCCCAAGAATAACAAGAAGATAGATTTATGTATTGGAGTAGTCACAAAGGACTAAGCAGATAAATAAGTAAATAATTATCAACTATCAAATGAGAATTAGATAATTTAAAGGCTGTTAATCAACATATGGAATTGAGTTTAAGGCAAAGTGGAAAAGAAATGACATTTGAAGATAACAGACTGTAAGCATTAATTTTGACAATGCAATCAGGTCTTAATTTCTTAATGGATATTAAGATTCTACAGTCCTGGAATAGAAAACTCTGAAAAAAATCACTGATTTCCACTATATACTTTCTGCCATTTATGAATAATCATTAGGCACTGAATTTTGCAATTTCACAATATAACTTTTAACAAATACTTTAATTAACCCATCCACGACGGGGGCATTCTAGCCTTGAATGTCACAATGCCGGGGCGTTCGAATTATTAGGCCTAAATCAGTTGAATGGCTGGCACAATACTGTGCCGCCCGGCCACTGGGCTTTTGAATGAGCGGTACAGTACTGTACCACCCGTCCAGAGAGGGTTAAGAACACCCAGCATATTAAAACCACTTAATATCTTCAGAACTAAATATACATCAAACATTGTGATAGAATTTCAAAATGAGTTGTATACCACAGAGCCTTTATTTACCATAATATTTTTTTCTTGAATTTTCATCCTCCAATATCCTTTTAATATTGAATTAACCCAAATCCTCCGGGCCGGCGATCCCTGGCATGAGAAGCATTTCCGGGAGGCTACCGCGTACGCCTAAACTCGCACGCCGGGGTCTTATCAGGCGCGGTGGGGATATGACTTGAGGCTCATAATCTAGAGAGAACAATTATTTCCTGAATAATTTTCCATAGATGAGGAGGAGAATAATAATAATATGACTAGTACCACTATTCTCTTACTTCAAACATTATCATCCTTGTAAAGGAGAGGCCACTATATTACTTTGAAGGGAAGCATGATGGTGAGCTTACTCTAGTACAGTGGAACAATAATTTTGAATTAGGGAGAAAAAGATAATCTGTGTAAAGCGAATGTGGTGGTAGCACACTGGTAAATACCCTATTTAACAAAATGCAAAATCATGTCTATAATTTTTAGAAATTTTGCAAAATAGCCAACCATATATAAAAAAACAGCCATGTTTTTGCCTATGAAAACAATGGATGCTAGAGCAAGGCTCAGGTTTGTGAAGAGTGCATCAATCAGAGAAATACTAGCCAAGACAAATCATGCCTGCAGCTTTTCTAAACACTACAAAATAAACTTCTGGATGATATATGTATGCTGTTTCTTCAACTACACAAAAGAGGCTCGGCCCATCATAATGGCAATATCAAATGAAACTCTC
>BOPN01007603.1:40000-42500 GCA_017312705.2 Penaeus japonicus | reverse complement strand
ATTCTATTTATAATGAATTAAAAGGATTATTATGACCTCAACGAATAGAGGAGAAGCGAACATAACTGCGAGTGACTCAATCACGACGTCCAAAAGCAAATTTGTATATATATATTATATATATTTATATATATATATATATATATATATATATATATATATATATATATATATATATATATATATATATATATATATATATATATATATATATATATATATATATATATATGTATATATATATATATATATATATGTATATGTATATATATATATATATATATGTATATATATATGTATATATATATATATATATATATATATATATATATATATATATATATATATATATATATATATATATATATATATACTTAGGGGAGGAGTTGGCAGGAATTTATTTTGTGCATATATTTTGTATATATCTTGCTTCTTATGATATATGATTAACCTCCGGTTGTTATTGATATAACAATAGATATATATGTATGTTCTTTTCTGTGTGCCCATGCGGACATGTGATATTGTTTACTCATGCCAGAATTGGGTAATTTAACACTTCCAGATGATTTACAAGATATGTATGTAGGAAGGGGATTCACACCCTGCTTAAGAAAAATGTTTAGGGCAATGGTTATAGATACTTACTGTCGGCTCACTCGGTCAGACATACGAGTAACCCTGATATTCATAATTCCATAATAAAGATAAAGACTAAAGTAAAGGCTGACATTTGAATTTCAATTTTGTGACAGCTACAAAAATGGTAGACTCTGGAGAGCTTACATGGAAAGGGTTTAGGACGGATGAGGTTGAACAAAAATAAGAGATAAGGGGAAGAGGTGATGATGATAATATATGAAGGCACTTTTAGAGGGTGGAAAGAGAAAGGTACGACGGATTAGTAGTTTATTTCTAGTTATCATAATCCTTGTAACAATCATAGTCACAGAGAGACAACTGATATGCAAATATTTACGGTACATCTATAGCAGTATAGGCATATGAATAGAAGGACATTAGCTAACAATTTACACTTATGCTACATATTTACATCTAGAATACATGCTTTGTGTGGAAGTCCTCAAAACATGAAATGATGCACAGTGGAACTTTGCACTCCTTGCACATATATCTAGTGCATGATTTCTTCTTGGGCCTCAGCTTGGTATGACTGCAGACACGGCAGATCCTCTGGGCAGACTTCTTTTTCTCTGTAGACGGCACCTTCTCAGGAAAATGACGACCGGCCAAGTCCAAACGACTTTGCAACGGTCTGGCTATTGGTCTGCAAGGGACTCGCGACTGTCTAAATTTTTCTAACATCTGCCTCACTAGATTCAGTTTGAATGCCCTGAGCCCGGGCTTCTTGCCTCTAAAGTGGCAAAACAAGCGATAACAATTGACAGCTGTTATATCTACTAAATGGAAGAAGCAATTCTTATACCACTTCCGGGATTTATTCGGCCTCAGTGATTTCCTTGCAGATTCACTAAACGATAATAGAAAGTTCTCGTCGATAAACACTTGTCTGTAGGGTATTAAGGCGGTCTTGAATTTGTCCATCAGGAGGGTGAGTACAGGCCTGATCTTCGCCAGTCGCTTCAATCGGCCCCGACCGGTCTCAACACTAGCATCCACAAAGTGTAAATTACGGAGCAGGGATATAAAGCGATTATAACTCAGGGTCTCTCTGAAAACAGGCGCTTCCAGCAAAGGATCCGTGGACCAGTAGTCGGGCCACTCACTCCTCCGGTTGAGTTCTGTTAGCATCACAAGGCCTAGGAAAAGGTAGAGCTCCTCCTTCTCCACTGGAACCCAACGGCGCAACCTGGAGCGTGGCGGTACGGTTCCACTGGACACTGTCTGGTCATGGAACCTATTGGTCTCATTACATATGAGGCTCATCAGTTCCTCATCAAAAAAGTATTGGAATAAGTCTATTTCCTGTGACTCAGCATTCACTTCCAGATTTGGGTTTACAACCGCTGATTCCTCATACAAATCTGAAACATGAAAATGATAGGCATTTCCTCTCAATATACTGAACACCCACATACATACTGCATTTCAAACAACACTTACATAACGTAGACAAACTAAGAAACTTACGTGTGTCGCTTTCAGAATCACTAAAAAATGATTCACTGCTGAAGCTGTCATCCGATTCTAAGTCAACGTAAACCTCATTAGAGGGAGAACCTTCAATATCCTCGACAATTGCATGCGTACGCTTGCGCTTCGTGGTGGCTGACATTCTGCGCTGTGCTGCATTTCCTTCGTTGGCCCATTATATGCACTTGGAGAGAACCTGTGTTGGTCAGACCAGGTCATCAGGTTCCAATTCCCCTTCAGTAACATCAAAGCGGAGCCATCTGACTTTGGCCTTTAAACACTTCATATACATAACTACTCCTATTCTATTCTATTCTATATATATACAGTATATGTATGTATATATATGTATATATATATATATATATATATATATATATATATA
>BOPN01007603.1:30000-35000 GCA_017312705.2 Penaeus japonicus | reverse complement strand
GACGTTCTATTCCACCGTGGAAAATGTCGACATTTGAACGTATTTTCTGCTAATGTCCCCAAAAAAGACAGTTTCACCAGCTATACTTAAGCAACGCGCCTAAGTCTTAAAACTCTGAATAATGGCTATGATTACTACACTGATGGGTCCTTACAGTCTGGAAGCAGAGCAGGATGTGCTTATATTGTATATAAAAACAATATTTTGCAGGCACCAAGATTGTAGAAGGGTTCATGACTGGGTGAGCACTACGCAAACTGAGTTGGCAGGAATATTCATAGCCTCAAGGCTCAGGGGTAATTTTTTGCGACTCGAAGAGTGCTCTCCAGGCTCTGAATACTCTTGATAAAAGTGCTAGACATATCATAAATGATATAAGAATAAATGTATATCGCGCTAAGGAACAGGGCCATGTTATACATTTTGTGTAGATACCATCGCGTGTTGGAATCGGTAATCATAATCATGCTGATCGCTTAGCAAGGGCAGCATGTGATAAGCAAAGTGTGGATATAGACTTTGCAATACCTCTTGCTAGGATCTCACACATAATAGGAATTTTCAATAGGGAGGACTTGATAGAGCTGACATACTCTCAAAGACCTGAAAGCTGTAGTATAAAACAATTTGACCAGCTTTCGCAAGAGAGATTCATTTATGGCTCATATAAGACAAGAACAACACAATGTGATATTGAGACTGCAAGAATCAAACTTGGATACAGAATGTATTGTCAGGTCAGTTCAGAATGCAATGTAGAAGAAACTAAATGCACGCTGTGCAACGTAGAGTATAAACGAACATCATATCTCAGACTGCCTTTCATGCCACCTAGCATGAGGTATGTAGAGTTATGTAATTATTTCATATAATCAACTGTACCAGAAGATGTACTTATGCTATATCCGAAATTCGGTACGTGACATACTTTTACAACAATTATCAAATGTCTTTTCATAGTTGATATACTAAGGAATATGATGATGTTATTCCCTTAATTTGTAATACAATGTTAGCAACGATGTCATGACTCTACTTCAGTATATTCAAGCTTGCCTATGCCTGTGCAATTAGCGAGGGTGGTAAATAAAGAACTAAACTAAAAAAGAAAAACAAGAAAGAAAGAAGAAAAAAAAAAAAAACACCAACAAGGACACTTTTCAATTGCGTCTATAAGACAGATGGCCAGCGACGACTAGGAGTAAGCTAAAAGAGGAAGTATATTTTGATATCTTGCCATTAACACCCACGAGCTCTTGATACATATAACAAATTTTAATTAGCTTACAGTCTAGTTAATAAATTGTTTTTTTTCTTCATTAACAACCCTTCATTATGAGGAAACTAAATATATAACGCAAGGACAAAAAGTAAAGCGTTGACGTTCTACTCTTGTATCAAGTGATATATTTGAACCCTGAGTGGTGTAGCAGTGTTTTATCTAAAGAATTTGGTGCGGCAGACAAAGTTTTAGACTATTATTTCCTCAGTGATACACACACACACACACACACACACACACACACACACACACACATATATATATATATATATATATATATATATATATATATATATATATATATATATATATATATATATATTGATTTGACTGCAAATAGAAAAATACAATCAAGGAAGGTGTTAAGTTAAATTGATAGATATATCTATTATGATAGATATATTATACAAATGAATGCACGAGGCGAAGCCAAAGGGATTGGGATTTTGGATTAAGATTATGGATAATGACAAGAGAGGAAATGCTCAGAAATACTTTAGCACTGTAGCCAAGAAGTTAAGAGAGGAAAAGACCGAGTACTGCGAAGGACGAGCCTAGTGTGGTCATCACGGACAGAAATCCATCAAAGAGGACTAAAAGTTGCCGTGATCCCGCATCAACCCAAACCCCGATTTTGAAGTCATGCCACCATGGGGTCAGAGAAGTGTTTGGCCGTAAGCTGGAGGTTTGCCTTTGATCTTTCTCTCGTCCAATTATTCTAAGTGATATTACATTTTGCCAAAACAGTGATGACAGAAGTAAGTGACAAAGTTATTGAAATTCCCAGCTTACTATGTTTGGGCACATTGTTTCATTTGCATGGAACACAATAAATGCCTACTTTTGTTTGACAAATATATTGGGCTACCGTTATGTTTTATATATATATATATATATATATATATATATATATATATATATATATATATATATATATACACATATATATATATATATACATATATATATATGCTCTCTTCCCGGACTTCCTGGATAAGCTGAATTCTCTCTCTCCGTCCATTCGTTTCAAGGTCGAATGGGAGGTAGACGATCAGCTCCCCTTCTTGGACACCTTAGTCCACCGCTCAGGTAACTCCCTCTCTTTTTCAGTGTATAGAAAACCCATGCACAGCGGGATGTATATACACTTCTTCTCCTACCACCCTCTCCATGTTAAGAGAGGTGTCGCCACCTCTCTCTTTCTCCGTGCTCTCCGCATTTGTGACCCACAGCACCTGGATGCAGAGATCGATTTTCTTCGTCGATCCTTCGGCAAGCTGGGGTACCCTCGCTTCGTCCTTGACGCCGCGCTCTCCAACGCCCGACGTACCTTCTACCAGGATCCTCCCCCCAGAGAGACTTCTCACCTGCCTGTCCTCAGCCTTCCTTATACCGAGGAAATCCACTCTCTTCGTCGCTCGCTGCACCCTCTCAACTGCAGGCTTACCTTTCGCCAGGTTAACACTCTCCGCCGCAACCTGGTCCACACCCGTCCTCCTTCGTCTGCCAAGATAGGCACCTATGCCATCCCCTGCTCCTCCTGTGAGAAGCAATACTTCGGGGAGACTGGCGCCTGTCTCAACAAACGTGTGTCCCAACACAAGTACGCCGTTTCCAGGGGACACACCAACAACGCTCTCTTCTGCCACCAATGGGACACAGGACATCGCATAGATTGGTCAGCTGCCCGCATTCTGTTCCCTTCCGCTGATGTCCATGCCCGCAGATTGGTGGAATCTTCTCTCATTAACAGGCTGCCGAATTTCAATCTTAACAGTGGTTTTTCTCCTGCTGACGGTCTTCTATCCTCCCACATTCTCCGCTTGTTACCTTACCCCGGACACCCTTCACACAGACCGCCGGACCCTATGACCTGACATGACCTGCCCCTGTTCCGTTCCCTGTTCCGCCGCCGCCTCCGTTTCCGTTCTCCTGTCCTCGCTTGACCTTCTTGCACCGTGTTACTCCCCCCTTTACCGTTGTATATACCCTATTGTTCTGTTCCTCCTCAGACCTGAAGATGGGATCCAGATAAATAAATCTGTTTATGTATAGTGGGTTTATCTGCCACTCACCCGGATATATACCACAACCCGCGTGACCTTACTTAATCTTCCTGTGTAGTTTAAGGTCATGAGGCAAGGTCGATGAAGTTCATTCCCTCGCATTTTGTACATAACCAGCTCTCTCACTCCTCGTGATCGAAGGCGCAATGGAAGTAGTTCCTAAGATTTACACATTGAGAGTTGGACGTACGTGCGGTTTGTTAAATCATTTGCATTCCCGCCAGAGCGACCCTGCAGACCATATTACATGTACGGATAATATAATGAATTTCATGACCCTTGAATTTGAAAAGGACCTACTATTCCAACTTGTACAGACGAAGAAAATGTATCCGCTTAGTCAAAGAAAACTAGATAATGAAATAATTTTCATATAACCTCCCTCCGATGTGATTTCACAAATCATCATCTGAATTATTACTCCTGCTTAGCGAATTACACATCTTCTTCATCATTTGTAAGGAGTATATAAAAATTCTATTTATAATGAATTAAAAGGATTATTATGACCTCAACGAATGCAGGAGAAGCGAACATAATCGCGAGTGACTCAATCACGACGTCCAAAAGCATATATGTATATATATAAATAAATATATATATATATATATATATATATATATATATATATATATATATATATATATATATATATATATATATATCGGCTCCCTCGCTTAGATATACGTGTAACCCCAATATTCATAATTCCATAATAACGATAAAGACTAAAGTAAAAGCTGACATTTGAATTTCAATTTTGTGAAAGCTACAAAAATGGTAGACTCTGGAGAGCTTACATGGAAAGGGTTTAGGACGGATGAGGTTGAACAAAAATAAGAGAAAAGGGGAAGAGGTTATGATGATAATATATGAAGGCACTTTTAGAGGGTGGAAAGAGAAAGGTACGACTGATTAGTAGTTTATTTCTAGTTATCATAATCCTTGTAACAATCATAGTCACAGAGAGACAACTGATATGCAAATATTTACGGTACATCTATAGCAGTATAGGCATATGAATAGAAGGACATTAGCTAACAATTTACACTTAGGCTACATATTTACATCTAGAATACATGCTTTGTGTGGAAGTCCTCAAAACATGAAATGATGCACAGTGGAACTTTGCACTCCTTGCACATATATCTAGTGCATGATTTCTTTTTGGGCCTCAGCTTGGTATGACTGCAAACACGGCAGATCCTCTGGGCAGACTTCTTTTTCTCTGTAGACGGCACCTTCTCAGGAAAATGACGACCGGCCAAGTCCAAACGACTTTGCAACGGTCTGGCTATTGGTCTGCAAGGGACTCGCGACTGTCTAAATTTTTCTAACATCTGCCTCACTAGATTCAGTTTGAATGCCCTGAGCCCGGGCTTCTTGCCTCTAAAGTGGCAAAACAAGCGATAACAATTGACAGCTGTTATATCTACTAAATGGAAGAAGCAATTCTTATACCACTTCCGGGATTTATTCGGCCTCAGTGATTTCCTTGCAGATTCACTAAACGATAATAGAAAGTTCTCGTCGATAACCACTTGTCTGTAGGGTATTAAGGCGGTCTTGAATTTGTCCATCAAGGAGGTGAGTACAGGCCTGATCTTCGCCAGTCGCTTCAATCGGCCCGACCCGGTCTCAACACTAGCATC
>BOPN01007603.1:7500-10000 GCA_017312705.2 Penaeus japonicus | reverse complement strand
AGCTAATCATATTTGTATCACTGTTTCAGTTAAGAAATGTTTGATTAGAGGTTGTACTAACAAGTGCAGTCACATACGCTTACCAGATATGAGGCAATGTTGTAAGTAAAGTTTGGTTTACTTATCTATTATGTCTGACTATATGTTGTATTGATTGCTTCTTTTTTTAGAACTTTGTTTTATGATAAATATTGTATTATGTTTTTTCCTCTTGTGTTATTGAAAATATTTTGTGTTTGTTACATTATACATTATTTCAGCTTGAAATAAATTGATTACGACAAGCCTGGTGGTTTTCTGGTGATAAGATAAGTATATCTTGTCTTAATTAATACATATATATATATATATATATGCATACATATATATATATATATATATATGTATATATACTTATATATATATATATATATACATATATATATATATATAATATATATGTATATATATGTATATATACTTATATATATATATATATATATATATATATATATATATATATATACATATATATATATATATATGTATATATATATATATATATATATATATATATATATATATATATATATATATATATATATATATATATATGTATATATATATATATATATATATATATATATATATATATATATATATATATATATATATATATATATATATATATATGTATATATATATAATATATGTATATATATATATATATATATATATATATATATATATATATATGTATATATACATATACATATATATATATATATATATATATATATATATATATATATATATATATATATAAGTATATATACATATATATATATATATATATATATATATATGTATATATGTATATATACTTATATATATATATACATATAAGTATATATACATATATACATATATATATATATATATACATATATATATATATATATATATATATATATATATATATATATATATATATATATATATATATATATATATATATATATATTCGTTTTACAACATGCACATCCATGGTGATATCAGAAAAAATAGAGCAACTAAAAAAAAAGGAAAAAAGAAAAAAAAAGTAAAGGAATACATCCATTGCCGTGTATTGTTTTGCTCCCCCTGCTCGGCCTTTCATCTGTCTGTTATTTCATTATTCATTCTCTCTGTCTTTCTCCGTCGCTTTATGTATGCAAAATCAACTCATGCCAAAGCCGCAGTTTATGCACAATGCTTCAGAAGCCATCAAAAAGGTAAACAGACTCCTAGTTCCTATTCGCATTTCCCCTTCATGTTGTCTCTGAAAACAGGAAACTGGTCCGACCTCAGTGATGTCTTTATGAATGCCAGAACAAACGTCCGCCATTTTATAAGCAATTCCTGCTTTCCTGAGTGGGTATGGATAGTTTCAATACATAAGTTCCTGTATTTCTTAAGACTTTGAATGCTTATAGTCAGGATACAGTAATTATACTACAGATTATTAGCTCAAGCTGACTGTTTGTCCTTAATATCATAGATTTTATCTCGACATATTTTTCAAGTGTACTTCAATTCTTCTCAGAAAAAGTCCGTTCAATTCTTGATTTTTGCAAACACCAAAGGAAAGATCCATAAAGACGTTTCCACTATAGTACATGTTAAATAGTGCAATGAAAATGCAACGTATTGGAAATCTTTGTATGTTTTTACACTTATGCTTTCCAATAATAGGTTTTGCGAAGGTCGCGATAGACACTGATGGCTCTCCAATAATCGGTATTATCCAAACAGTTGTGATTCTCTCTCTCTTCTGCGCCAGACATGGCTCGTGCTTGGCAGTGTTGAAGAATAAACTCCGTGGCATTTTATCAGAGGGAGATGAGGTCTTTTCCCTTAGCGTCTGTCTTTTTATGGATACCCCCAGTCCATAACGATAGTGGATAGAAACAGATACTTGTGTATGTTCATATATAGGAGAGAGGCACACCTTTTACCTGGCTCATACGCACGTTCTGACTGACGTGTTTATGCCTCTTCTTGATTTCCATTCGCATCAATTATTTCCTTGCTGTTTCGGATTTTCTTCGCCGTATAGAATCGTTTATCATCTTCATCATCCTCATCGTTATCATTATCATTATCTTCTCATTATGATAATAGTGATGTTGATGATAATAATGATAATGACGATAACGCTGATGATGATGATGATTTTCATTATGAGTATTATTGTCATTATCATTTCTTATCATTATTATTGGTATTATTATCATCATTTTCATTATTATTGATATTATCATTATTATCAGTATTCTGGTTATCATCATCATTATCATCATTATTTTCATTACTATCATATCAAAATCAATATGTTATTATTTTCATCATCATCACTACTAAACTTCGACTTCCTACGAAACAGAAAACAAAGAAACACACAATCAGTTCACGAGGCGCATTGTGCTTAAAGCGGTGCAACTTTTTAATATTTTGTCATTAATTTTGATGCTAGAAATAT